>JACEGR010004919.1:0-80365 GCA_014170235.1 Listronotus bonariensis
TTGACTTACGTTTGTTGGCCTGTGAATCAAACACTTTTCTTGTGTTATATTTTATTATAACTCTCTATGCGCAGTACCGGGTTGGTTTAGGCAAATATAGGTATTCCCACTATTTATTCAATGGATACTATCCTTGTTAAATTTCAAATTATATCAAACACTTGATGAAACATGAAAAAGTTTTCTTAATTTTTTCGAGCAGTGTATAAAGCATAAATAACAAAAACTGATTATGTTCTCCAAATTTTGAGCAGTGTATCGGAGACAACGAACTAATTATTATAAAACTTGTTTTGAAGATTTTTTTTAAAATTTTAGATGAGAGTTGTCTTTTGAACATAAAATTTAAGGAAATCTGTTTTAAACAAAAAAATAATCTCTCACATCGGCGAGGTTTCGTTTTAACCACAATGTTTCCAGCTGCTTTGTTTTAAACTAAATATCCCTCTACATCTTTGGTGTAAAAACCAAATTTTACGAGCAAAACATAAATCCTTGTTATCGGGATTTAATTGTAAAAGACATTTGGTGTAAATTAATTATCTGCAGGGGTAGTGAAGATAACCCTTTCTATCTTACAAGAAATTTTGACACTTGGTTTAGGAAAAACAAATTTGATTAATGATGAATGGCACAGATAAGTTAACTGTAAAGCTGAAACAAAATTGTGTATATATTATAAAATAAATAAAATAAAATATTTAAAAAATAATTTATTTTATTTTAATTTGCTTGGTTATACACTGCTACTTTTGCTAAATTAAACTATAACTGGACCTCTTTGGTAAATTTTAAGGCATTTGTACTCTTAAAAATAAATTTAAAAACAAAATGCGGTTTTCACCGTTGTGTAATAATCTTAAAAAAATTGGCTAAAAACTATGTTTTTATAAAAACAAGCAGGATTTAGCAAAAAAATGTTTTGGTAATTATACGGATTACGATTGGCATCTTATTCTAAAACACCTATATATTGTATACAGTGATGTAAGTTAGCGTCATATAGAAGTTTTTTTGTTGGGTACACGCCTGGAAAGAATGGGACCGCTTCAGTCCTGGTCCTGGGGTATACGAGCTAACCCTGTTTAGCCCTATTGACCCCTATGAACTGACCTACGCCTGAAACAAAATAAAAAAAACCCAAAAATCCTGATTAAAGAACGACGTTTCGGTGGTAAGTCTGGATTTTTTTGGGTTTTTGTTAGGGGTTTTCTTTTATTTTGTTACAGGCGACCGGTCAGTTCATAGGGGTCAATGGGGCTGAACAGGGTCAGCTCGTATACCCCGGGACCAGGACCGAAGCGGTTCCATTCTTTCCAGGCGTGTACCCAACAAAAGACCATCCAATAAATGAATCCGCCTTACCAATATAGAGAATATCTTTAATTTAGCGTCATATAGGACACTTTTTATTAAGCTTCCGACAAAAAGCGAGTGCGACAGGGCAGCAGCGCGGCATTGATGCTGCCCCGCCTGGCGTGTCACGGACGAGTTTTCATATGACATTGACGCTCTGATGTCCCGCTAACGTCACGTCGCGCTCGCTGTTTGCCGAAAGCTCTTATAATTTTAATTTTGCGAAAAGTTATTTTATTTATATTATTAAAAAAGGAACGGTATTCAGGTCAAAAATTTTAATATTAAAATTTTTATTTACACTATATCAGCCCAGGACATGCTACTATTTATTATTAACTTTGGTAATTGTCTGGAAAGTTGCGGCAACTCCGATTTTAACGAAATTTGGTATACGTGGTTTTTTTGGGGCGTTGATCACTATCCTGAAAGAAGTTTTAGTCGAAAATGTTTTATTTTCAATATTTTCAATATTAAAGTTAGGATATAAACTATCCCTAGTTTCACTATATTCCGCCTTCTTTTTGCACAAAGTTCTTGACATAAAACTAAATTGACACGCAATACTTTATGAATGTCTTTAAAAAACCTCTTTTTAGTTATTTTACACCTTCTTTTGTAATTAATTTTCAAATATTTTACTGCTAAAACTCTGCAACATGCATACACGTATGTATATAAATAGTTGCATACATAGCTACTTAATTTAAGGCAAACCTTTCATATTTATAAGAAAAGCGCAATCCTATCAATAAAAAAAAATATGGTTTTAAAAGGTTTCTTAATGTTAAAGGAAATATTGTGTGCCAATTTAGTGCTATATCAGAAATTTAGTGCAAAAAGAAGAGTGAATATAGTAAAGATTAGAATAGTTTCAATTTTAAATTTAATATCGAATATCTCGAGATCGAAACGTTTCCGAAAAAAAGGTAAATATTTACAAACCGTACGCATCGCCGATTTTAATGAAATTTGGTATACGAGAGTTTTTGGGAGCGGATAATGAATCTGATTTTTTTGGACTCATTTTCTACTCAAGATATTCATCATCAGACTTAATAACCAAAGCTAACCTAAATTTACTATTTTTCCTCCTCTTTTGTACTCAATTCCGGATTGAAAGCTAAATTGTTGCCCACTATTTGATTTTCACCTCTTAAATTCTCATTTTTTTATTTATTTTACCTGTTTCGCTTTTATAAAATTGCAAAGCTTCACTTTCAGTCATTTCGGTCGACAGTAAAACCTTACAATTTTGTGGAAAAAATTGGCAAAATCAATTAAAAAAATGGGGTATTTAGAGGTAAAAATTAAATATTTGGTACCCATTTAGCAAAAATTTCAAAAATTAGGTTCAATAAGAAGGAGAAAATATCGAATTTAGGTTAGTTTTGGCTATTAGGTCTGATGATAAATATCTTAATTTTCGATTAAGATTCGTAATCAGCAACCCAGAAAACCCCTGTATACCAAATTTTAATAAAATCGGCGATCTGTCCGGTTTGTATATAATAACCAAACAATTCTTTTACATTTACATAACTCGATCTTGTTGATTTTGTCAGAAACTGCGGTTTACAGATCACCTTCTCACTTATACCACTGATCTCGATGGATTGCCAATGTTATAACCTGCGCGAAACAAAAGTTACATTTTATGGGCGAAAAACAGCTTTGTGCGCAAACCAGTTGAGGGTAAACGCATCCGGTCCCAAACAAACTATCCGCATTAAAGGAAAGAATTTGTTGACGGCGTCCTGGTTTTCTGTTCGAAGTACGGTAGCTAATGAGCGTTACGGTCAGACCGCGGACGAAGGGTACGGGGTGCCGGTGTTTGTATATTGCCACGGCTTTTAAGTGCGCATGTTTGTCCACCCACTGCGCGAGGTCGTAAAAATCCGAAAAATGCTTCTTGCCACTGCGGATCTAAATGTAGGTTATCTATGACTTATACCTATCCGTAAGCAACGAGAGACAATACGTCGGAGATCAAAAAAGGTTCAAAGCACGGCCTTAAAGCATACTTACGTAACGTAAGTTTAAATTCTTTATGCAACCACCTAAATCAATTTTGTTCAGGGTTTGTATCCCTGTAGACGCCTAACAGTTTTTTTCCAATGGTTTTTTTCATGATTTTTCTGGGTTCAACTCTTTTTGTTATGTGTTTAATTTAACATTGAATGCAATTTTGAATCCAACATTTTTAACTTTTAGCTTTTAACTCACTTGTCAATCAATCAACTAAATTTTATGGTTGTGAATGCTTCTTCTTTTCTAATTTTGACGTACCAAAGTCGGGATACGTTACCGATCTCGGTACGGGTACGTGTACCATATTGATAAGTTTAACGTAACGGATTGAAGCTAATGTATCGCTTCTGTGCCAGCGCATTACGTTACAGATAGGTATACGTGATGATTTTTAAACTTCTTTTTGTCTCTATTGTCTCTTAATTTTAAGGTAAATATAATTTTGCTTTGCTCTCTGTTAGGTAAATAAATCCCAAATAAATAGTCCAAACATAGGTAGTTAAATAGGCAATGTTACCGCATTAGTATTAATTATATTAATAGTTGCCGTGTTTACATTGACACACGATGAGGCAGATTAAACACGTTTGCATTATGGCAAATTAGATTTCGTCATGAATATTAGATTAAATGTTTTTCTTTGACACGTGTAGTTTTTGTTGACCGTAATTAAGCAGCCTTACTTATATTTAAGATATTTTTATTTAAATAAATTATAAAAGTTTATCTAAAATAACATAGTATACAGGGTGATTTAACTTAAGTCGACACTATTGCTGAACTTTTTTATTATTGGAGGAGGAGGTTAAATTAACGTGCTGTAAACAAGAAAAACAATGAAGTATTGGATTTTTAATTTATTTTCAAAAATGTATGTATTTTAAATGGAAAACCCTGTATATCATATCACCATTTAAAATATTTTTTTATGGTTTTGGAAATATGGCCAATGGCCATCCTTAGGAATTTAGTAAGAAAATAGTAAATCCACTGTATCCTTACCTCACCTTATTATCATTAAATTAACATTTTAAAGAGCTTTAAGAAAATATCACATTTGGTATGTGTATCTTTTATAGTTTTGAGAACGTGGCCATCCAAATCCTTAAAAAATAGTATTGGTTAGTTCTGGTTAGTACATAGTTGCATATAATGTCTATTTTATCTTTGACACTAAACTTAGTGCTTATAGCTTAGGGTTGTAGATATAATGGAAATTAAACATAATTTTTGAAAGTACTCATGGAAGCTTATGGTGTTGAAAAAGTTTAAAGACAAATGGTATTTGTTTTTGTGCTAGAGTTATTTAAAACTCTTGGGTATTTTGGTTATAAAACATATCTAGAATAATCCTCTTTAAAACTTATTCCGTGATTGCTGTTATATTGTTAAACTTTCGAAAATGTAAAAAGCAGATCAAAAATGTAGTTAGGATTTAAAATACAAAAAAAATATTAGTAATTAAACTCCGGGTATTTTACTATTAAGCTCAGTTAAAAAATTTTAAAGAAAATTAAAGCCATCTGTTTTAATTTTTCTTTTTACCACTTTTCTGCCTTTTTTATATTTTTAGTTTAATAGTAGTTTATAAAAGGGGTTTCAAGTTTTTCCCTTAAATATTAAAAATTAGTGATTTAGGGTATAGTACTTTTTAAGTTTTAAATGCCCTTTAAGCATTATGCTTGATAAAAAAGGTGCAATGACAAATAAATTATCAAAGGGTTAGTTGTTGTTTAAAATTACAACTACACATATCTTTATTACGAAATATATGTATCTTGATTAAAAATATTTAGAACAAAAACAAAGGCTAAATAAATTAATATGGACTACAAGATCCATAAAACTCATCGCTTAGTTGAAGGACTTTTAAACAAAATAACAAAACTGAAAATCCCTGGGGAAGTAAATCTCGAACAAAATCCAGTAATATAAATCCCATTTATGTTTTGCAACAAAATATAATACAGATACGACTTTTACAACTTGAGAGTTAAATCCAGTTACAGTTTTGTAATTGAGGTACAGTACCGGATTTAATTTTTTTTGTGCTTAAATGATTTTATTTACTGAGAGTTTTAAAAAGGTGGTTTAGAAAAAGCTAAGGTACCTACGGCATATAAAGCCCACCTAACTAAAGAATGACTTTGCTCTAGAAGATAATATTTTGATCATTTGTTCTCTTGCAAACCCTATCCATTGATAGTTGAATTAAAGTATTAAAAATGAATGGAAAAAATAGTAAAGCGAATAAAAACGATTTTTTTTTAAATAATGAGTGTTTTGTACGATGTTAATTTAAATAACACAAAAAGTTTTTATACCATTTGCTTAATATTTTGTGTTATGATAAAAGGATCTATTGCAATTATTTGTGAAACAAAATATCGGCCACATGCTTGCCACAGCCATTGTTTCGTTGGCGCTGTGTGGCAAGTGGTACTATCTTGCTGAAACTACATATTGTACAGATCCATATTTTACATTTCTGGCCACAAGAATCACAGTACCTGCTTGGCTCGCCTTATTTTCGAAGATTAACGGCCCGATGACGCCGGCAGCCCATAGACCGCGCCAGTGTCTCTTTTTGTGGAGGCATTGGCTTTACAACAATCACCCATGGATTCTAATTTGTCCAAATAAGGCAATTCTGCTTGTTAACGAATCCACAAAGAAAGAGATAATTTGGCACATATACGACATTGAAACTTAATTATATCTCAGAGTCATTGAAAATATTGACCGTCCGATAAAGGTATTCCACCGAAGCCGCACAGTGGCAAATTCGTCTATTCTAGCTGGACAAAATAGTTTGAAGAAAATATAAAGTTTATTTCCAAACAAATCTGTTTGATAATCAAAATATTAAGCAAATACATTCGGTTGTAAACATTATACATATATTAATTGGACTAAATTACCCTTTTTACATGTTAAATTAAGTGTTGCCCAGTAAAAAAATCTTTATTATTATATTGAAGAAGTCAGAACATTTATTTAAAAATATTATTTTTTATCTAAACATATCTTAAATAATATAAATAAAAACTTTTCTTTGACCAAATACTTAAAAAAAACTGAAATTTTCAGTTTTTCCTAAGGAAAATAACATAAAAGTTAATCTTACTGTTTAAATCTTAATAATAATTGTATATTAAATAAAGCAAAGTAGAAAACGGTACTATTTTGTAAAGTATATTTTTTGGTAAAATGTAATTAAAAGCGGCCTTAAATATTTTGGTTTATACAGGACAATAAGAAAAAGTTTTTTTTTAGTTTTAAAGTTGAATGTTACTTAAATCGTAATCTTTTTTTTACATTTTTAAGCAAACATTCAAAAGTACAAATCCTTAGAGGTAACACTGACAAACCAAAACGATAGTTTTCGGGATTATCAATTTTTTCTTTAAGTTTTTCAGGGTTATTCATCTCTTTTGAGAAACAATTGCATACATAACATCTTTGGGACGAAACTTCTAAAATGGAACTACAAATTTTACCATCAACCATTGTAAATAATAATTTAGGGTAAACTAATATTTCTTTTTCTTCTATGTGAATCTTTACCGGTTTTAAATTATTAATTTGTTGTTCCACCAGTGCCACTTCATCCTTTATTAGTTGCGATGATTCAGACTTTAATAAAAGTTTTAATGGTCGACAATACCTTGTACTTGATGGTATAGGGTTTGGCCACAAGCACATTCTAGAATCCTTTTGAGATGACACAGTTGTAGTGACACTAATGATAATACAAACATTGCACTGTCATCTTGTTGTACATTTTCTTAGCTAAATTTTTGCTTAAACTGATATGCCATCGCAACTCCACTTAAAAAGAAATTCCTTCTTATTTACTTGGTCTTTAAACTGTTTAAATAACTTCCACTGCACATCAAAAAGCCGCTTTGTTGTATGATCCACCAAAGACAGCAAACTTACTTCTGCGGATACTTCTGTTATAATAATGTCTTCTGAATAACAATATTTTTTTGCTTGAGTTATAAAAGGATAAGAAGGTAAAACTTTGCATCCTTTACTTTTAAGTCTCTGCTGTATAGCCATATAAGACCTCTTAGTCATTTTGCCATCCAAGTACGTAGCTAGAGCTTCTTCTTTAGATACTTTTTCAATTAAAGCTCGCGTTTCTTGAATAGCCTTTTTAAGCTTTAGAGTCTGACTCTGATCGGATGAAGCGGATACAACCTCTTTTAACAGTGCGGCAGCGTCATACAAACTTTTTGTGAAGCATAGACTAATTCATCGGTTGAAGTACTTTGTAATAATAGTTGTACCTTTCGTCGTTTGCTGTTTTCACTAAGTTCTTCAAATTTTTTTTTATCTTCTTGGACCACCAGATGTTGAAGGTGGATTTTAACACCCTGTATATATGGCTTTAGATCAGGTAATAGTATGCAGCTATTCAGCCAATCACTATTTTTGGCTAGTAATCTATCCCTCATTCTATTGCACTCGGACCATTTAGTGAAAAATTTACTCGCAAGCCTGACTATTTTAGTCATTATCGCCCTTTCAATCTGTTCATTTATATTCTTCAGGCCAAAGTAACTCAGAATATAAATAAACATCCTCTCATTTTTTGTGTTTTTATTCGGATCATCTACCCATACTTCAAAAAGACTTCTTTGAGGTATAGCAGAAGGAACTAAAAAAATCATAAAACGGTAAGGGGCAGATTGGGGCAAATTTTTTTTTATATATTCGAGTGTAGAAATGTATATTTGATATTGTTATGTAAAAATTACGCGGGATCTGGCGGGACTCAAAATGTCTTTCTTTGAAAATAAAATAGTGTGAATAAAATTTAAATGTATTTTACTACTACTATATTTAATTGTAAAACAGGCCTGGAATAAACAACAAAAAAACAAGTACTAGAAATATTTGGCACATACCTGCAGGTATTCTTTTCATTATAAATAACTTTAATATTTAATTTAGTACTTCAGTAAAACTAACCTTTAACACACGTATTTTAACACTAAAAATACATGATTTAAGACATTCCTATGTATACTTACTTTGAAGTCCGCAAAGAAATGTATGCCTTTTTGTTATCATCACCGAAAATGACTTCAAATTCAACTTTTTAAATGAAACAACCTATATATTTTAAGCTCTTTGGTTTCCTAAGACAATTCTTAGTCAAAATGTGACATTTTAAAAAGCTTTTAGGCCCACTTGATTTTTTAGAGCCATTTTAAATATTGCATCTAGGTGGACATGATTAAGTGCAAATTAATTTAATTACCCTAGGTGATGTGAAAATATAAAAGATAGGAATAAAGATAATTTAAAAAATTAACATTTTTATGTAAAACTATTATTTTTTAATTGTTAACCCTTTTAGACCAGCATTATTTAAATAAAGAATTTTTAAACAAATATAACAATACCAATTTAAAGCATTTTAAAATTTATTTGTTTTCTGGAAGATGACAATAAACAAAATAATATTTGGCTTTTCTTTAGAATAAAAAAGTGTTTATAACATTTTGGAAAAATTACATTTTTTTATATACTATGAAGAACCATTCTGCCCTTGCATAATATCATAAAAATTAAAATTATTTTAGAAAAAAACACATTTATGAAATATTTTATATTAGAGATTAGATTAGGTTGAAGGTGGATTGTAATCCACAACCTGCAACCTGCTCAGGTTTATTGTGTATCCCCCATCCCTATGTTAAAGCACACTATCCAAGCCGGTCTTTTTAATCAGACTTCACAAGCTTAAAACTGGCTCTCTTGGTATATGTTGCTGCTTTAGGTTTTTTCACCCAGCCTTGCAAACCGCAGACGACAAAGGGTTTCACAGTAGCACCATACGTGTTCTGCGGTTTGTTCCTCCTCCTGGCAGAACCTACATAGGTTTTCTTCTGCCAGGCCCATGATTTTCAGGTGTTTATTCGTCTGCAGTAATCTGTTAGTTGACTCACTATAATTCTTACTGCCTTCCGGTGGTAATTCAGAAGGTCTTTCGTAAATTCCTGCGAGTATTCCTTCATGAATTTTTTTGCCTGTTGCTGTCCTGGTGTTCTTATCCACCAGTCTTGGGATTCCCTCATGATCCATGATCTAATAGATAACGTTACTTGGCATGACGAAATACCACAGTAGGGCTCGGGGCCTACCATTGCCCTGCCAGCACCCTTCTTTGCAAGTTAATCGGCTTCCTCATTGCCCTGGTGGCCCTTATGGCCTGGTACCCAGGCAATAGTTAGCTTGTTGGACGCACCCATCTCTTCCAGGGAGGTTAAGCCATCCTGCACCAGCTTAGAGCTGATCTTGCATGAACTTACCGCCCTGATGGCTGCCTGGCTGTCTGGATAAATTACTATGGTTTTACCCATGTAACTTCTTCTGATGATTTTTTCTGCACATTGTTTTATGGCTACAATTTCTGCCTGGAACACTGTAGAGTGTTGTCCAAGACCGATCTTTATTTTCGTCCTCGCTTTGTATTTAATATACAATTACTTACAATACAAAGAAAATCTTTAACTCCAAACAAAGAATCATAAGCTTCCAGCCGAAATTATTTTAATCCAATAAAAAAAAGTCTGAACAAGACGCCAGAACGTGAACTGAGCAATATTTTACACTTTTTCTGAAGAAAAGTCAAATAATATTTTGTTTAAATACCAATTAATTTGCGATTGAAATAAAAATTAAGGCATAAATAAAGGATCATAGCCACCAAGATGTAATACTACAGAGGACCATTAAAAAATCAAGTGGGCGTAAATTTTTTTAAAATGTCGTATTGCTATTCAAAGTGGACTCAGGAATCCAAAATTTTAAAATATATTGAGTATTTTATTTAAAAATTTAAAATTTTAGTCTTTTCTGGTTAAACCAAAAGTAATCAAAAACTGAGGAAAATGCGAAAATTTTCCTCTTTCTATACTATTTACTTTTAACAAGTCTTATTTTTATATGTTTAATATTCTAAAAGTCATGGCTTGTCAAACAGATTCGTTGACACTTGGTATATTAACCTCTTGACTAAAGTATCTTTTAATCTTAAATTGACAAATTGTAGCCCGACCGAAAAGAATTTTTCGCCTTGAGATAAGAAGTTACACATTAATCCTTTAAAAAACTTCTCCTGTTTTTAAAAAATCATCAATGTTAATATACCCTACATTTAAAACACACCTTTTTTGTCATTATTTAGTCCAAACCTGCCGGAATTTTTAAAATTTACACCGCACCAGCCAATAACTTACTTGTATTTTGTTGTGATGGCTTGTGCTTTTATTTCTTTAAACTTAAGTTCCATTCTTTCCTCAAATCACAAAACTTTTAAACTAATAATATAAAATTTTTCGGGGCGACTTGAAGAATTACATCACCTCTGGGTTTTAGAGTTTAATGAGTAGGAAAGTTTTTATTGTATTTAAGTTTACAACTCTAGATGGAGCTATTAAAAGTTTTGATTATTGTTGGTGATGCTATGAATACTTTTGGAATTACTTTGCTTTAGTTGCATTGTTGTAGTTTGTAGAGGTCCTCTAATAAAGGGTATTGTCGGAATTTATATTAGGGAGGTCTTGGTTGATGCTATACATAGTTTCGACCATTTTATTTTGATGACGTTTGCGGTTAAAAGATACAAATAAGTTAGTAAGTAAGTATTTAAAAAGAAAACTTTTATTTAAATCCTCTAAAAAATAAAATTATTTTTTTAAACTTTTACTGTTAATGTATAATGTCCTTATACAATTTAAATGATATTGTCGCAAAATTTAAATACTTTTGTTTACTTAGTTTAAAAATTATTAAAGTTTAAAGCAATCGGATCAATTTAATTAGTTTATTTGTTTATCAGCTCAGGTTAATCTCGCAACAAGCTTTTATATCATAGAAATTGTGTAATATGGGTATATTTTTATAGTAAAAGTTTTAAAGAAAAAGTTCATTTTTTTCCTTTTAATGCAGTTAAATAAAAGGTTGTTTTAAAAGAAAAGTTTTCAACTTTTAATTTATTTTTTAATTTTAGGTTATCGCTGAACAGGTTTTTTAGTCTTTTAATCTTATTTAATGTATTATTGTTGCAAGGTATTTTGCCGTGTAATTTTAAAAACTCCAGCTGCATTACGACTAGGCATTTGTATCGAGGACTCCTTTTAATTGACACTGATTATGGTACAGAAGCATAAAAACTTGGTCCGCGATATTGGACTGTTGATATCTTGAGTTACTTTGAGCAAGCCCTTTGTTTGATAACCATAATGTAGCAGTGCATAAGAAATAATTAGTATGCCATCCTCAGAAGTCCGACATATTGAATTAGTTCTAACGCCCTGATATTTTTTGACTTATTCACAGCAAGCTTTGTTTTATTTTAACCCATAATAAAAATGCATTAAAAACAACTTGTCTGCCATCTTAGGTGTTACGCTATGTCGGATTTAGGAAGACATCACTTTAGTATTCAAATTTCTCTATTACACATGTTTTAGAAGTTTATACGCAAATATTGGCAGAGTTTAAAATAATTATTTTTTTAGCGACTTTCGATGGGCGATGAAAATTTGGAGATTTGGAGAGTGTGCATTTTGGACCACCCACACGTTAAGTAGTAAAAAAAGGTTTAATATAATCGTTTCTGACATATTGCATATTATTTAGAACACATGGAAATCATTCCCAATTCTTACAATAATATTCGAAATAGTCTTCATTTTCGACAGTTAAAAAAATAACTTCTTCTTTTATGGCAATTTATTAGGACTAGTTTGTTATTTTACACTTGCAAACGTCGTTAGTTATGTATTACACATCAAAAACATGAGTTTTCTACAAAAAGCGTAAATTTTTGCCCATCCTGTACAACTGTACAGGGTGGCTCGAATTCGACGCTCATCATTGGGATTTCGGAAACCGTAAGAGATACAGGATCGGTTAAATGAAGGCAAAGTTACGCAATTTAATGCTCAATAAAATGCCGTTTTGCGTTTTAAAAAATTCCTAGTACTTCCGAAGATATTCGAAAAAAACCGGAATTTTCAATTTTGGTTTCTATTGTTTACTGGGTATATTTCTTAAGATAGCTCAAAATGAAAAACACATTTTCATGGCCACTTTTTCTGCTCTATAATTCAGTGTGATTAAATATTGAATCTGACGTTTCGGCTTCTGGCAACCATCATCAACTTTACGGACCTGATGTTTTCTCAATTTAATTAAATCTTTTCATCACTCTTAATACACTATATATCACCACTTTGATATTTGCCGACGTTTCGTACAGACAATTCCATCACCAGAATATTGCATATTTATTTAACCATAATACGGCCCTGAAATACACTTTTAGGTAAAAGGGCAAAAAAGAATAAACTTATTACATATTCATAATGTTTTATTGCAACTCATTGATATCTAACAGCGGAAATTACTTTATTAACAGAAACTAACCAGCAGGTACGAATTCAAGGGAGAACTTCATTAAATGTATGGATTGGTATGTGGAGGAACAAAATGATTGGACCTTTCGTTTACGAAGGGACCTTAACTTCCGAACGATATCTAAACTTGATTAGGAATGATGTCTTAGACGCCCTAGATAATCAACCTTTGGCAGTATTTCAAGAAATATGGTGGCAGCAAGACGGAGCTCCTGCTCACAATGGAAGGGAAGTAGCTCAATTCCTTTACCATATATTCCCTAATAAATGGTTTTGCAAGATGGCCCACTAGGAGCCCAGATCTTAATCCCCTAGATTATTTACTTTGGGGATATCTTAAGAACCGTTTATTTAAAAATTCACCTCACGACCTTTAAGTACTACGACAAAATTTGTTAAGGGAAGTCGCTGCCATTCCTGCGAGAACAATTAATCGACCTGTATTAAAAATATAAAGCAAAGCAAGAAAATGCATCGAGGCGAAAGGTTATCTCTTTGAACACTTATAACAGTGATTAAATTATGTTTATTTTTAATATGGGCATCAAGATAGTATAACAAATTGTTTATGTAAGCTGATTTGTTGTCTACCTTTTTGTATCTTATGTCTAATATTCATGAAATTTTCGGTTAATAAAGTAATTTCCGCTGTTAGATATCAATGAGTTGCAATAAAAGATTACGAATATGTAATAAGTTTATTCTTTTTTTCACCTTCTTACCTAAAAATGTAGTTCAGGGCCGTATTATGGTGAAATAAATATGCAATATTCTGGTGATGGAATTTTCTGTACGAAACGTCGACAAATATCAAAGTAGCGATATATAGTGTTTTAAGAGTGATAAAAGGATTTAAATAAATTGAAAAAATATCAGGTCCGTATTTAAAAAAATAAGTTGATGATGGTCGCCAGAAGCCGAAACGTCAGATTCAATATTTAATCACACTGAATTATAGAGCAGAAAAAGTGGCCATGAAAACGTGTTTTTCATTTTGAGTTATCTTAACAAATATAGCCAGGAAACAATAGAAACCAAAATTGAAAATTCCGGTTTTTTTCGAATATCTTCGGAAGTACTCGGAATTCTTTACAACGCAAAACGACATTTTATTGAGCATCAAATTACGCAACTTTGCCTCCATTTAACCGATCCTGTATCTCTTGCGGTTTCCGAAATCCCAATGATGAGCGTCGAATTCGAGCCACCCTGTACAACTTATTTTTATTCGTTTACTTGGTACAACATAGTAGTAAATTTATTTAACTTTCACTTAATTTTTTTATCCTACTAAATACATAAATTAAAAACACAGATAGTTTTAAATGGTAAATTTACATATAACAATTATATTCATAAAAATGTGGCACAACTATAAGAAGAGAGTTAACCTACTTTACTTTTACGTTATACTGACTTGTTTAGATGATTTTTGTCAAGCCGCGTTCAGACTTGCAACAGTACGCCGCGCCGCTCCACGCCTCATACAGCGCAACATAGCGCGCACCTATGGTATGGACAGAGTTCACGTTGTTTTAAGGGTGTGGCGAATGATTTGCCAGTGATTTAGAGCTTGTCGGTTTATGGCATCAAAAGATCGCGCGAACAGACTGATTAGTTTGGACGGATAATTTCCCCGAACATCTGACCACTTTCAGCTACCGGAATCGTACGTCGATCGAAGAGCGTCGATATTCCCTGAGCCCGACTTCAAGTTTCACGGGTCTGCAAGTGCCGCGGCATTCATAAAATGTCAATCCGTGTTGAATTTACCTGCAGGCTGAGTAGGCTAAAGCTTAAGGCGACAAACAAACCAATACAAGAAAATATCGATTTATAAAAGTGTGAAGTTCATTATTTAATCTTGTATATAATATTATGCGAGTTAAGAATTAATACATTTTTATTCTTGTTTTAACAGGTTGGTTTTAAAAAATAAACAAGAGCAAAATACCTACTAAGCTAAAGTAGAAAAATCTCTATTATGTTAGAGTTTGTTTAATAAAATTAACATAAAAAAATATTTATAAGTTTTACTTACATATCTACAGACAAGATATAACAATGAATTTATTAAATAATAAAGTAATTTTTTGTATTACTTTGTTTACAACTACTTAATAAACTAACTTCAAACTATCCTTATTGACTTTTATAAACTAATAAAGTGACTTTTTATTTTGTTGCGTTTGCTTCGTACTCGACGACACGTTCGGTGTACATCGGCGCTATTAGATATAGGTATGAATTCTTTATCATTCATTTTCTTTAATGTGACGTCTAAAAACCGACAAGCTGTGGATCGCAATGACCCATTCGCCAAACAATTAAATTGAGCGCATACAAGCATGTTTTACTTCTACCGTCTTTGCGCGGATCGAAGCCCGGCAGCGCGGCGACGTTATTCGGCACGAAGCGCAGTTGCAGTCTGCAAGGGAATTTTAAATAAAACTGGCCATTCCTGGTACAGAACGAGACGCGGATCGAGGTGTGGAGAGGCACGGCGAGTTGTTGCAAATCTGAAAGCACCTTTGGAGGTAATTAAATGTCATATGTTTTCAATAAAAGTAAACATTGGCGTGCACTCATTTTGAAAATACCTGGGTTGTAATGTTTAACAAATTTTGACTTGGTTACGAAAAAATGGCACGTCAATTATTTAAAATTAAAAAGAGCTTAGGTGTTTTGCATAACAGATGAATGATAAATATTTTTACTTAAAGGTTTTATTCATTTTAATTTAAATTATTTACATCTTTGTTCACGTTAAACGCTACCGCTTTAAATTTTTAAAAACCCATAACAAGTTTCAATCTTCTTCAAACAGTCAGTTTGAAAAGCTGAATTAACATAGAATTAGGGAAAGGTATATTTTTTATAATCCTTGTACGCATACTTTATAAATTTAACTTTATTTTAACTTTTAATTTATATTAAAGAGAACTTTTAAAAGTCCGTTATAAAATAAGAATTTGTTAACTGACATTAAAATAAATACATAATCTACTTAAAATGTATTTAAAAGAATGAAAGAACCTATATTTGTTGATTTAGAAGTAATCATAAAAATAACTTGGACCAGAGTTTAAATTAAAATACTCCTGCCCTGTATATCTTCTGTATCTGAGCGCTCTTTCCTCGATAAATTTCAAATTATCTGAATAACCAGCTGAACACGTACTGTCACGCCTGTCAATTGCATCGAGACCCACATACAATGGGTAAAATATAACTTGGGTTGGTCAAAATCAATTTGGTTTTATCGTCGTTTTAAACTTAAATTATTAAAAATTTGATATCAATTAAATGAGAATTAGAAATAAGTGTGTGGGTGTCTGAACACTACTTGTTTATTTGACCGAAAAAAAAATTTAGGTTGTTTCATAAGCCTATACATATTTATTTTTGTTCCTGTTCTGAGTATAGTTTTATTAACTAAAGCGGAAAGTCTACTTTAGAGTAATTTTTACTACAATTTCAAACGTGGCCTATCGTAACAGGAGTGATATGAGAAAATTGCCAATATTTTTAATGAAGACTGTCCCTCTCTCTCTACCGTATTTTGATGGTACAAAGAATTTTAACGTGGTAATTTCAAGTTAGATGACGATCTAAGGCCGGGTCGTCCGGTAACCAGCAGGACTCAAGAAAATATCAACGCTGTACAAAAGTTAATAGGAAGTGACCGGCCAATCACATGTAGACAAATTCCGGAGATCTTGAATATTGGTTCATCAACACACAATTCGATTTTGCACGGTGATCTTAAAGTAAGGAAAGTTTTAAAATAGTTTATTGCACGCCAAAGTTATAGCTTCATCATTTCTTAACATTGTCCACTTTTAATTGTCTTAATAACCTAATTATTTAAAAAAACATTGCCATCCAAATTAGAGCATCGTTAAGGCCTATAAAGAAATAAAGTTGATGCGTAAAATTTTTGTGGGAGCGTTCCTTTTATGTTCTTATGTTTTAAAACCTAACTTGTCTGCCATACAACCCAATAATAAAAGAATTTTATTAATTGTGCATACACTTAGCTCTTTGAACTTTAGTTTTAGGTGTAAATTATTAATTTATTTAAATTAAGTCACTTAGGATGATAATAAAGCAGTAAACAAAGCCTTTGAAATTTAATGTCATTTAAATCAAAGAATTTAAATTCAGTTGGCGTAATATTGTTTGCTTTACTACTGCTAAGACGTTTCACATTTAAGACTGACAATTTAATTTCCTCTAATATTACGTTACAAACCAAAATAGACAAGGGTTTTGCCTGTATCTAGTAAACTAACAAAAATTAACACCATAAAGCAAATTCATATAAGGAATAAAATATATAAAGCTTTAAAGAAAAAAATATGTTTCGAAAAATACAGGTAGGTTTAACACAACATTATCATAGGTAATAATATAAATATTTTTTCATAAAAAAATAATTAAAATTTATTTAGGTCACTATCGACAAGTTTTAAACCTAGACAAAGGTTGAAATCTAAAACATAAAATTCTAAAACTAACATAAATCAAAAAGATTTATCTTTCTCAAAACTTTTAATTATTATCGGATTAAGCATTAAAACTTCTTTTCTAGGTTTGAAGTGATAATAGTGTTATAAAATTCATTTGTTTAAACAAATTTATTTAATTGGATGATCTTTTCGTTGGGCACAAGCCAAAAATCTCGAAAGAATGAGATCGCTTCGGTCCTGGTCTCAGGGTATAGCGAGCTGACCCTGTTCAACCCTATTGACCCCTATGAACTGACCTACGCCTGAAACAAAATAAAGAAAAACCCCCAAAAAATTCTAATTAAAAATCGACATTTAGGTGGCAAGTCAGCCACCGTTGTAAAGATAAAATTAATTTAAAAAATATAAATAAAAAATTAATTAATATTTAAATTAAAAATGTTTAAAATTTTTAGCTTTTAGTTGGAAATATTCTAAGACTATTTTAACATTTGTGTCAAGAGTGACATAAATTACTGGTGTATTTTATATTCAGAATACAAAAAAGGGTAAAAGTTAGTTGATTTTAAGTTTTTTGAGATACCTCAGTATTTTTTGAGATATGTCAAGTGATTCTAGCGACGTTATATGTAACAATTTGCTGTGGTATGACACACAGCGGTATTTTATGTGCAATTTTTTAAAGTATGATACACAGTCATTTAAAAAATGGGTATTAAAATAACATGTCCTAGTGCAGAGAAACTGTGAGAATTGTTAGCCGATAATTATTGTAAAAAAAAAAATGTAAAAAGTATACCTGGCCTTTGATTTTTAGATATAAACTAATTTTATTTTTTTATTTTTTGATGAACAATCATCCCTTAAAGTGGGTGAAGTTATTGATACACGCTGCTATATACGTTTATGATTTTTTTTTGTAGTTTTTGGGGCAATACGACCTGAATACTTATTCAATATGATATCTAAAAAGAAGATAATAATGTTAACAGGTAATCGCTACCCCTGTAAAAATATCTGCTTTGATTTTTGTTGGGAAAAATCAATTTGCGTGATTATTGTATATATGTGAAAAATATAGACTTTTTTATCATATTAATTGCTAATGAAATTACGTCAATCCACCATTATAAAAAATAACAATACAGAGAGTATTTTTAATTTTTTTTTAATGTGAAGTAGCCATGGTTATCTTCTATTCATATAACTAATTATTTTATTATTTATTTTTAATAAAAACCTGTATTCTTTTATGTTTTCTTACTGTGTGTGGCATCTATCTGTTTATGCTCTAAAAGTAAATATCTTCAACAATTTTCTTGTTATTTTAAACTATCTGGGCCAAGTCGACGCTATTCGATTATATTGGTAAACTATAAAAATTACTTAAAATATTTTCCTCCTATGTTAAAATTTCCATAACAGGTGTGCAATTATCGAAAAATTACGGCGGTTATTTTGCAAAAATTACTACTGCTGAAATTGAAAATTGGAAGTGCTCATATTCTTGTTGTTTTTTATATTTACCTAACATATATGCTTGCCGAGTCTGGTTTTTCGCGAATATATGAAAACAAACCCTTGCAGATAAAATTAAAACACGTTTTAGTAAAAATTATCGGTAATTTTAATGCACTTGCGCAAATACCCTCGAAAACAAATACCAGTTTAAATTATTATTATTGTTGCTTAAATTTAAATTAAAGAGCCGTATGAATTTAAAGTTTTAAAGAAAATATTGAGGACATTTTACAATCATAAACATTTTTACTACTTACTGATTTAAAAAACGCAAAATAAAAATGTTACCGTTTTAACCAATTTGTTTGACTTTTAATGATATTTGGTTAATAAATTACCTCAGAGTAATGTTTTTTTCCATGGATGAATAGTGTTTAGTAAGTTGAGATTATAGAGGGTAAGACGATTTTTGTTTGTAAAAATGCATTTTTAACAAAGGTAACAAATTTCACATTATGCTTTGACAGTTTGATTTTATTTTTTTAAGGTATAAATTATTTGGTATTCACTTTCTTGTACCGTTCTTCATAAAATCGCATTTTAAATACAGACAAACAGAACAAAACAATAAAGCAGAATAAAATTGATAATAAGAAAAAAATCTACATGTTTTATGTAATAGTATGACTAATTAAAATAAACATTAATGTATTTCGGTAATAAATAATACGCTTTGCCTAATAACAACTTTTTAACAGATAATTAGATTTTTTAAATATTTATTATTTTTTTCGATACCAGTGGGCAAATGATTGATATTTATTTTAGTGATAGATTAAAGATTTTTTAGTAATGATAATTTAGATTTAGAAGTTGAAGTTGATATTTTTTTTATATCATATAAAATTAAGTAGTACTTCTTAAACACTTTTTTTTTTAATTAAACATACTGTTTCTAAAATATAAATAGAGGTAAGAGTTGAGATTTTGACTTAAACAATGGTGTACACGAATTTTTTGTCTTAGCTTCGCAAATATATCTAACTTTTTTTTATAATATAAATACTGGAATTATTAAATATTAACACGAGTTTTCCCAAAAAAAATCCTATTTTTAGTTTTAACTTTCAGGATTTAATAACTTCTTAAATCGGAGTATCTGGCAGGTATTCTAAGGGTTGATTGTTTTTTATATGTTTATCCTGACGTTAGATCCAATATCAGATCAAATGTATGCGTCGCGGTCATACAAACCTATGGTCAGTTGACCTTTAGATAATCGTATCGGAGAATCGTGTCCGATCTTTCGATTAAAAAGTAGGATTTATGCGGCCACCCTAACACCCATATCATTTATCACAATACCTTTCCGGACACCTTGTATATCATTATATTTTTATTTAATATTAGAAAAATCTTTAATTGTGCCTTTTATTGCTTAAGGCACACCTTATAACATCAGAACTAAAAATTATTGTTCAAGAACAAAACCAAAAAGTATTCTTAAGGAAATTGCTGTCTAGTGTTTAAATCTTGTATGTTTTATGAAGACATCTTAATTATGTCTTAGTGCACCCTAGTTTACTTACTATAAATAGACATAACGCCAATAGTTCTATTTATTATTTAGCCGAAGGCAACAGAAGACAGATGAAATGAAACCATTTTAATAATGAACCAACGAAATCAAAGTTTTATAAACATCATTATTTTTTTTTTTAATTTTAAAATTTAGCCAACAACTTTTTTTAAGTTAATATTATTATAAAAATTATCCGAAGACTAAAAAATAATCCTTGATTTATTAAAGATGCCAGGAAGATTATTTATCCAAAAAGATAAGGTTGTAGTGGAGTCCGCGATGCTTAATGGGGAGCGTCATAGAGACGTATTGGATTGCGTAGCTTAGATGATAAGAAGAAAAAAATGTTATATATTGTATACCTTTTCATTGGTAAGGAAAGCGGCTACAGCTTTTTAAATATGTCACAAAAATACTTCTATTATTTGAGCTTGTGAAAATCGTTCAAAGCTTATCGAATTATATATTTTTTATTAATTATTTTCTTCAAAATAAAAAATATAGCCACGATCGAAAATGTCAAAATGACGTTTTTACAACTTTGTAGCTTTTCGGATACTTTATCTCACTTTTAAATTGTCAGCTTACTGGAATATGCACCGTGTAGCATGTAATTAACTTACCCTTTATTTGACGCACTCGAAAATTTCTGACAGATACATTTTTATTTTTTACGGTCGGCACTGTATACAGGGCTCATATTTCGTGAAAATACTTAACTGGGCACAAGGTAGTAAATTTCAAAATCTTCTCTTGGACTGCTCTACCTTAGTATAGCTAGAATCTAAATGATTTTTGTTATAAAAATAACACATAAAATTAACATAGCAAGTTAGAAATAATAACAAAAGCTTTGGTAATTGTTTACCTATCGAAGAATTTGCCAATTTTAATGTTTTTTTGGAATAATAATTTTTTTGCGACGCTAATCCCGAATTTCAAAACATTTTTAGTCGGTAACGATTTATTCTTGGGATATCCATAATCAAAGTTTAAAATTAAATTAACCTTGTTTTCACTGTATTTTTCCTCCGTTTTGCAAACATTTTTTAATTTAAAACTAAATTGATACCTAATTTTTAATTTCTGCCTATTAGAAACTCAATATTTTTTCTTTAATTACCCCTTTCTTTTCATAAAATTACAAAGCTTTATTTGAAATCTTTTCAATAGCAGTAACCTTGGGTTTGCCATGGCTGCCATCGGCGGTTTGCAGGCGGCCGCCGTCTTCGGAATAGCATTTTAAAGGTACGGTTCTGAGGATTGCGCAGGCAGCAAACCGCCGACACAAGCGCCAGAGCCATTCATATTACCAACAACGCTACTCGTTACTCCCAAGATGAAAGCATAATATGAATGGCTCTGGCGCTAGTGTCGGTGGTTAGTAGCTTGCCGCGATGCTCAGAATCATGCCTTTAAGGTACGGTTCCGAGCATCGCGGCAGGCAGCAAACCGCCGACAAAAGCGCCAGAGCCATTCATATTTCGCTTTCACCTTGGGAAGTACCGAGTAGCGTTGTTGGTAACATGAATAGCTCTGGAGCTGAAAAAAAAATAAAAAAGGTGTATTTATTTGGAAAAAATATAAAAGTTGCAGAAAAGTCAGTGGCGTACAATTTTTGTCAATACTATAAGCTAAGATGCGTCATACTGCGCAACTGGTCTCACTAATTAAAACTAGTTTAGACCTTAATTAACTTCCTATTTCAACAAATACCACAGCCAAATTTAATTTAAAACGGATAAGGCATATTTAAGATATTATTAAAAACTCGATTATTTGATAATTTTATCCAATACGTAGTTAAAAAGAGGACTGCCACAAGTGATAAAACATTCTTTTATGTTTATATCGATATTATAAGGTTAAGCGAAGACCATAAAATATGGTTTAAAGTTTTTCTTAAATATTCTGTTTTAATTTCAGCCCTGCAACGTTGTATTTTTAATTTATATTCACTTACAATTAAAAAATAAACAAAAACATTCTTGTCTTACATCTAATATTCTGTATTTACCGTTTACCTCGACATTTCTAAGGATATACAAAAAAATTATATTTTATTATCTAATACACTTTAGTAGTCAGCAAATTTTCATTGTATTTGTTCGATGTCTAATTGTTATGTGTTAGTGTTTAACACATTAAAAGTCAATTAAGCGTCGAACTGAAACGACTTCTGTAGTCTTTATAAATACATTTTTTAAGTCATTTACAAGTAATTTTAAGTTGGAATAAATATATATAATAATATAATAAATATAAAGACGCAAAAACCAATTTTACAATATATAATTTATCAAATTAGACGTTCTTCTTTGACTGTTTAGTAAATGTTCTTTGGTGATTATTATATTTTTTATTTAACAAATTATTTAGACTTGATATTATCATACTTTACTAAAAAGATAATAATCTAGGTCAAAGGATGGGACGTTGATATTCTTTAGATCGAAAAATTACTTTTTTACGTGTTTAGTTTTGGACTTGTTTTTAATTAATAATATAACAAAACTGGAACAGCGCTTTGTAAAAACGTATAATTTGTCTTGTTCGTTTGAAAGTAAGACGTGGCATTTATTTAAATAATCGTATTTTATATCTTAATCATAATGTTCTACCATAAAAATAAAATACAGTGTGTTTCAAAATCCAGTACAAATATTTGAGGCCAACATAAAAACCCTTTAAGCTATAGTCACACCAAAATAAATTAGCCAACGTCCTTATTTTCATGGCATGATCACTTGTGCCTACAACCGGGCACCCCTATGTGGTGACGGTGGGTATCAGAACCATCTGGCAGAGCCCCTGGGTTAACGGCGTGTGTGCCATCCTTGCAGGTACAAGTGATAAGTGCCTTACAATGCAGGAATTTGGAAACACAGTATCGGCGTCTGGTCAGTACCTGCAGCTCTGAGGAAAACTTGGCTACTGCTTTTTTTATATGGATTTTACCATTTTTGAACGGCTTTACTTGACTTAACCCGATTAAAAAAAAAAAAATATTTCGCTTTTCTAAGGAATAAAGAGGTTTAATGAACATTTTAAGAAAATTAAACTTTTTATATACTATGAAGAACTATTCTGTCCTTGCATAATATAATAAAAGTTAATATTACTTTAAAAGAAATTATTTAATAAAATATTAAATATTAATTTTAGTTTAGGTTATATAAAAAATTACTAACAACATAGAGAATGTTGCAAACTCTAAAGAAACGTTTATAGTCATCATTATCCAATAAAATAAACTCTTAACGAAACTGTTTATTCGAAACATTCCATTATTTGTTATTTATTATTTATTTGTGTCAAATCTAGTAATTGGAATTTGACCCCCTTCCTAAGGACGGATCGATCTAAAATTTGGTTCACACTCTTAATCTTGATAACAATTACACTATAATACATTCTTTATGATTGTAAATTTAGGATGGCCGACAATACAAAATGGCGGATTAAATATTACTTCACTACAATTTCAAAATGGGTATCAAATGAAAGGGCTTAATTAGTAGAATATAACCGACTGTAAAATAATTAAAATCCAGAATGGACGCCGCGCCGCCACAAAATGGGGAAATACATATTTTTTCCACAACTACCTTAATATGGGTATTAAATAAAAGGGCTTGATTGGTAGAATAGAGCTCATTTAGAAAGAATTAAATACAAGGTGGCCGATACCACAAAAAAATACCAGGTGGCCGTCGCCACAAACTGACTGTTTACATATTTTTTTCACAACTACCTTAATATGGGTATTAAATAAAAGGGCCTAATTGGTAAAATGAAGACCACTAAAAAAAAAGAAAATTTAAGATGGCCGCCGCCACAAACTGGCAAATTACATATTTTTCACAAGTACTTCAATATAAAATTGTTGGATAGTTCTGGTTAGTTATAGTTAGGCATTAAATGAACTCAATAGAATAAAAGTATCAACTAACAACAAAACTAAAAATTTTAAAATAAATTAACCAAAAAAATGTACGTAAAGTCATTATACTAAAAGCTAAAAATTAATTCGGTAACTCCTAACTACCAGAACACACCAATCTTCTTATTATTCTAGGGTATTAATTAAACAAATAATACATTCGTTGGGCAGTTAAAATTTTTATCATAATATTTACTTTGGACGCGCTACGGCTAACGGTTTCATTATTTGTCTGATTAATACCCCAGAATGAGGCGAACATTGGTGCGATCGGGTAGCTAGGACTAGGACTAGGACAAAATTATTTTTAGCATTTAGTAAAATAAAACCGCTTAACAATCTTTTTTCATACATAATTTATTTACATTTAAGGGTTTCAAAGTTGTATTTTGTGGATAAAAAAATACACAAAATGTATTTAATCTTGTTTATTAGTTTGTTTTTTTTTTTTTATTTTTTTTTGACTGCAATTTTATGTTATTATATCGGTTTTATTCCATTTTATTAGGAAAATTTACACCAAACAAATTGCAAATTGGGTTTAAGCAAATTTAATTACATAAAAATGTTTTTGATTCCAGTCTACAAATTTTTTCTTAATCTGAATAATACCAACTTTTTGCATTTTTTATTTTATTTTGCAATTTCTATTGTCTTTTTTTTTATTTTTATGGATTTTTAAGAGTTTAGTTAGAAGTAAGAAAGTTAAACGCCTTACTATCTAAGTACACTAAAAATTTGTGTTTAACGGTTTAAAAATTCTCGCTTTTTCTTATTTTTTTTATTTACTTGAAATTGGAGGGTGTATAGCCTAAACTAACAAATTTGAATTCAGCGGGTCAAAAAACATGATCGGGGATAGGTCACGTTTAATGTACGGAAAACTTTTTTTTGTGTACCGGTATTTTTAATCATACGCTGTTGCTTTCCTTCAATTTAAAACCATTTTTTAAACCGATTTTTGTATTACAAAAATGCAAGAAACCAAAATTTTTTTTTATAAAGAGTACACTGTACACTTACTTAAAATGTTGTTTATATAATCTCTCTAGCCCCTGAATCCTTTATCTTTCCCAAAAATGTACTTTTTGTAAAACAAACAATAAAACATTGCCAAAAACAACAAAGATTTGCAAATTTTTGTGTCATTTGATAAAGAATATAGCCACCCACAGCCTAAAATAATTATTTTTTTATGTAACTTACTATGGCAAGGGCTTAGAAGTTGCATTTTAAAATACATAATTATAGACATGAGTCTTATTTTTAACCTTAAAATTACTCTTCTATTTTTTTTTTATTTTAAAAGACCATCTTCTTTTAAAACAAATGTTTAGCTTTTAAGAACTAAAAAAGGTTCTCCGTACTTATAAGCTGCCGACTGCTCTACAGCTAAGAATCTAATTTGTATTTCTTTCTTTGTAAGAACAGTTTTTCTCCACAGCCTTAACAAATTTTTCCTCCGGATATTTAGTTTTTTTAATTGGATTCTTATTTTTCAATTTCGATTTCTGCCTCTGTTGCAGCCCAGTGTTTATTCTTGTTGAACCTCGAAGAAATTGTATTTTTAGTTATTTGCTTTTTTATTTCTAAGCCCATTTACATTTTAAAAATAATTAATAAGAATTCTAAAAAAGGCAAAAACCAATAATGCCACAAAATGAAAGAAATATATTTTTTTCTGCACTTGTTAGAAAAAGCTCTTTTTGGTCGTTATTGGAAAGTAAAACTTCTTTTAAATTATCGAGTTTACCAATCAATAATTTATATAATTTTAATATAAACAAAGTTGGATCCGCTTTAACAGAAACAAGTAATTTTGCGGTTGAGAGAAAGTTCTTCAGCAAGTTTTCTACAGTAAAACTTTGAAGGTAAACGGATAAAGTGCTTGAAGCTACTTGGTTTATTAATGTCTTTAAATACACAATTTCAGATACTTGCTATATTATTTACCAAAACATGTTAATAAAAAATGTTTTAGTCTTAAGTAAAAGAACTTTTAATTTTCGAAACTGTAGCTCAATAAAAAATATACATTGTGTCCCAGTTTATTGGCATTAAAACATTAGGTATTTTTAAAAAACGTAGGCTTAACACAGCAAATATTTTAAAACAGCATAAGTACAGTTAAACCTAAGGCTAAACCCGTTCAATTTTTTTGACAGTTTTAAAAACTAAAATTATTCTTTTTACTGTGTTTTTTTCATGTCAATGACATCATAAAACACATTAGTTTTGAAATGGTAATATTGATAGTATTCTCTGTCATTTTTTACTTATTAAATAAAAATTGACAAAAAAACCTTTATTTTCAAAAAAATTTTAGTATTAAGTCACAAAACTGATGTTTTGCTTAACACTTTAATACCCAATTTGTTTAACAAAAATAGGTTTTCTGCACTTGAATAGTTTCTGCAATAATATATATATATATATATATATATATATATATATATATATATATATATATATTTATGTATATACAGCAGGTTGTTTATTGGGAAACATTCAGGTGTATTCGGGCTTAGAAAAACTCTTTTTGAATCACCAAGCTTTCGAACTTTGTCTCAATATTGTAGCCTTGAAAAAGAAATAAACTATTTCGAAAGCTTGGTGATTCAAAAATAGTTTTCTAAACCCGAATACACCTGACTGTTTCCCAATAAACAACCTGCTGTTTAACTAGTCAGTCGAGACTACCCTCTACCGGTATTATTTATATATATATATATATATATATATATATATATATATATATATATATATATATATATATATATATATATATATATATATATATATATATATATATATATATATAACATTTTTAAACTCCTTGTAAAAAAACTTGGTTAAGAAAGGCAAAACATATAGATTTGTTTTTAAGATTAGATTTAGTTTCCTAAATAAAAATGTTAACCACTTACTGTTTTATTACTATTAAAAAAATAATAAAAGCTCATTTTTTATTTAAATTTAAAATTTTATTTTAACACCCTATATTATTTTTTTATTTGAAAGTAAGTTAATTATTTTGTATTTTTGCTATTACAAATACTTTTAAAAATTTTATTTATTTTAAAATCCAATATTTATATTACACAAATTTCATATATTTAAATATTCAAGCAAATGTAATATATTAAATTAAAAATAATATTTATTTAGGTAAATCAATATAAAGCACGCAAAAATGAATTATTTTGCAGAGCAATTTTAAAAGGTTTTAGAGCTTATATTTACCTTAAATTTAGTAAATCAATATTTAATTTTATTTATGTAGGACACTGTCATTCAAAATAAAAAATATTTATTTAATTAGAAAACTATTACCCATATGAAACAAAAACAGAAATTAAATATCTATAAAAATAGTTTTTATACAGGGTGTTATTAAGGCAAAGTCAGTAAATTTACTAGGTTGTAGTATTTATAAAATAAATCAAATTTATTTAAAATGTCATACATTTTATACTTTTTAAAGTACAGGGTGTAAAAATATTTTAAATTAACCTGTATACCACTTCAATTTTTTTTAATTTAAAATCCATATTTAAAAACTTAAAATAAGGTATCAGCCAGCTATATGATTATATGCCCAAAAATGAATTTTTGTTTTTTGTGTGTGTGTGGTATTTATGTATGCAAAAACCACATTTCGAATAAAAAAAATTATGAGTTTAAATTTGTTCAAAACCATCTAAAAGATTACAAACATATTTTTAATTTAGGTAAATGCAGTGGCATTTTTGCCATACGAAATACTTACGGTGAAGTCCTTACGGACGACACTGACGGAAATTGATTAATTTTTGTTGGCCAAAAGAGTCTTTTGATGAATAAGAAACATTTTTAAACTTTTTTAAAGATATTTAGTTTGACGTAAAAGTCATAATAAAAACACAATTACTTTTCCAAATTATTTATTGATGAAATTATTAAGTGATAGGTTTACGACATACAATATGAGCAATGCGTTTTGGTTCATCGGCCGGCAATAGAATAACAAAACAAGCACTATGATTCACGCCTGTTTACATGCTGGTATTTAGATAGATTGTCTCTTTTCTTCACATTGCCTATGTGTTATATTATTAAACTAAACCTGTATAGGAATATACAGTTTTATTTTTAATTGGAAGATCACGACTTAAAGTTTTTGGACACCCTGTATAAAAGCTGCCAAAAAAATCAGTTACAAAATTTAAAACTTTAAAAGAATAAATATTTGGGTGACTTGTAGCTGCTTTTTTGTTTTTGTTTTTCTAATAAAGACAATTATAAGGCTAAAATTTTGTTTGCAATAATAGAATTTTATATTGGGAAAATCAAATTATAAATTTGACAAAATAAAAATAATGGAAAAATATATATTTTCCAATAATATTTAAATAATAACCTTTAAAGTTTAGAAATCATCCTACGTTACAAATAATTAACAAGTCAAATTGTTACTTCCGTATATCACGCCATTTTAAATTTATGTGACCGACAAACCATTTATATAAGTAAAGGTATATGGGTTAAAAAAATATTATTTGGGGTTCTTGATAAAGCATAATTTTTAAAATACGTCACGTTTTTATTTATAAATTTTAATTAGTCACAATATGTTTAATTAATATATTTATAATGTGATATATTACGAATAAAAATTTTTTTAAACATAAATAATAAAACGCAAAGGAAAAATTGTGAGATACTCTTAAAATTGTAATTTATCAAAAACTGCATTTTGATTTGGAGTTCCATATTTGGCTTTTATCCAAAATAAAGAGGTTTGGTAAACATTTTAAAAAAATATTTTTTTATATAATAAAAACTATTCTGTCCTTGCATAATATAATATAACTTAACATTACAATAAGCCGCCAGTGTCGTCCGTAATAAATTTCTTTGGCAAAAACGCCACTGCATTAACCAAAATTAAAAAAAAAATTAAACTTTTGTTTATTACAATTATAAAAACAAACCATTTTTGGGCATACAGTCAAATAGCGAATACCTTATTATAAAGTAGATATTTCAAAAACGCAAACCATTGGTTTTTATTATATTTTAAGTTTTTGGATATGTATTTCACATTTGTCAAAAAAAAATCTAAATTAATATATTATTCAGGTTAATTTTAAAGACATAAATATTTAAAAAAAATATTTTTACACCCTGTAGTTTTAAAAGTATTAAATTTATGAAATATTTTTATATAAACATTTTTTAATTTCAAAATGGAGAATAACCTTTTAAAATTGGTAGGTGAGGTTTCTAGGAACCCTGTATTAATAATTTTTGTAAATTTAACTCTCAGAAAACAAATAAACTATAAAATAATTGGGTTAATTTTTTTGTTTTAACCAATTTATATTATAACCTTAGAAATAAAAGGTATTTTTACAGTGAACGGTGTTCGCAACATATTCCCTTGGTTAATAAAATGGTACATTTTTATTTAAAGAAAAATATAACCAAAGAATGCGGGTTTACTTTTTTGTTTAAATTCATTTTTTTAACTTTGTATTTGGGATTAGAAATAAATTCTAAGACCTTTGTTACTTCTTGCGTATTTCCTTTTAAATTTTGTGATCTAACCTTACTTTTTGTGATTCCATCTAAGTTCTTTTAAATTTTTCTTTAATTAAAACATCTTAAAATAATGTATTCAAACTTTTGCTTTATACAAGCTTTTAAGAGGTGTTTAAAATTAAACTAAAATTGGTTAAACATTTTACGTAGCGTAGCATTTATTTAAATTTTAATATAAACACAATCATATTTATTCATTAACCAGGCAAAAACCAATCATCGATAAATATAAATATTTAAAATATTACTTTTCCAAATAGCCTAGAGTTGGTTTATACCAATAAAGTTAAATTAATGATGTGTTTTTTACATAATTTATTAATAATCGTTTTTCTCTGGTATTTGTTCCATATTAAAAATGAAATTTTAAAATAGCTTTAAATATGTAAAATCTATAATGTATATAAGTCGTGCCAGTTCAATACTTTAAATTGATGTTTAGTATCTTAAAAACTACCAAGTAGAACTTAAATGAAGAAATAAAAGAATGCCTGCATGTAAACAATCGACCTCACTTTAATGTTGATTAAGACAGTTTTCCTCTTTATGCAGTGCCAAAAATTTCGAATTTTAAAGTGTAACGACGTGTGTACAGTAAGCGACAACTGTGTACTATATTAAAAAAAAAAAAGAAAAAGGGAGATCTTTGGCACATTATTTTAAAGCTTCTGACAAATAACTCTGAAATCAAAAATATAATGTCACCTTTATTTACAACCATGTTTGTAATGTTGACATTTCTGAGTTTTTTAAAGTTTGAAAGTGTCACTAACTCTCTTACCAACCTTATTATGGAACCCACATACTTTCCTAGAGTCCCAAATCATAGTTCAAATTCTCTAGATCTCTTTTTACTACCAACCCCGAACTCTATCAAACATCTGTCACAGCTTCCCTAGGTCGCTCAGATCATGGCTTAGTTACTATATCTTACCCTGCACATCCCGAGGTAAATGAATACATGCCACCACGCACAGTATGGCACTATAACTCAGCCGATTGGGATGGCCTAAGGGACTTCTTCGCCACTTACCCCTGGAATTCCATCTGCTTTTCTTCTCATGATCCTTCTGTAATTTGCAATCAACTAACTGAATAAATTCAATTGGGCATTGAAACCTATATTCCACATACAATCAAGAACCCCAAACAATCCAATAGCAAACCCTGGTTTTCCAAATCTTGTGATAAAGCTAGAATTTTAAAAGTTCAGGCTCACAAGAAACTTCTACAGGATCCTAGTCCAAAAAACCGATAGGCCAGCATTGGAGCAAGAAACTACTACAATTAAACAATTTCTGAAGCCAAAGACTCCTTCGACAATCGTATTAAAAATAAAGTTCTTTCTTGCTCAAATGACAGCAAATCTTTCTGGTCCTTTGCGAAAAACATAAGTAGGAATTTTTGTACCAGTTCTTTTCTACCGCTAACTTTGAAAGGTGAAATTATTTCTACCGCTAAAGGAAAGGCAGAACTATTTGCTAAATAATGTGCTGCCAATTCTACCCTTGACACTCCCGTAAATAATCCAATTCCAGCGGTTACCCCAGTTCCTCATAAAATAACCGATATTATTTTTAAGGTAAAATACATTGAGCGTAATCCTTTCTTCCCTTAACACCAAGAAATCGTCTGGGCTGGACGGCATACCAGCAATCGTTTTAAAAAAATGTGATCCAGAACTTGTACCAATCTTAACTCGGCTCTTTTGAATTTCTTACGACACAGGTGTCTTTCCGGAGAGCTGGAAAGCTGCACGTGTTCAACCTATTCCAAAGAAAGGATCTAAATCTCTTCCATCTAACTATAGACTAATTTCAATTCTCTCAGTTCTTTGTAAAGTAATGGAAAAATTAATTTATTTACAAATTCTTTAGAAAAATACAAAATTTTGCATGACAAGCAGTATGGATTTTGCCACAAAAGATCTACAGCAGATCTTCTTTCCTTCGTTTCACACTGCTGAATAAGTCTCTTGAGTTTCTAGATGAGTCCCAGATTGTTGTTCTTGATATATCCAAAGCTTTTGACCAGGTCTGGCATGCCGCACTTCTTAATAAACTTCCCTCCTATGGTCTTTCAACTAAACTCTGTACTTGGCTCTCTAGTTATATATCTGATCGTCGTATATCAGTTATTGTGGACGGCCATTCTTCAAGCTTTCACCAAGTAATTGCTGGAGTCCTTCAGGGCTCAGTCCTGGCACCAACATTGTTCCTTCTTCACATCAACGACCTTCTCTCGTCCACAACTAATTCCATTCATAGTTTCGCCGACGATAGTACCCTTCACTCCAGTTTTCAGGTTCCCACCCATCACTCAACCTGACTAGGAAAACAAACGCAGAGCGATGCAGATATCTCTTTCGCAGGATCTTAATTTAATATTGGATTGGGGCGCCAAAAATCTCGTTCATTTTAATGCATCCAAAACACAATCATGTTCCTTGTCGCGAAAAGAGTCATCAAATACTCATCCTCTACTTATGAGCGGCCAAGTTTGACAGAGCAAAGACACCTTCAATCTTGTGGGCGTCATATTTGAAAGTAACCTTAACTGGCATAAACACATTGTATCTATAGCCACGGCAGCCTCAAAAAGCTTGGATTTCTCTTTCGAGCCAAAAATTATTTCTCCCCTTCTAATTTATACACTTTATATGTGTCCCAAATCCGACCTCCCTTGAAATATTGTTATCATATTTGGGGCAACAGAGAAACTCGTGGTTCCGCGCGTATGCATCCCTATACGGTCCAACTGGACAGGCCCCGAACTTCCCACTTTGTTCGTTCTTTTACCCCCTCGAGTTTCTAGATTGTGAAAACTGCTGCCCGCGGAGGTCTTTCCTTCCCCCAAAATTTTAAGTATTTAAATCCCGTGTCAACATACTCCCTCTTACCTCGCTTAAGACACCCACGGTACGTTGGTATTTAGGCTTTTAGTCTTCGTGGTTTGTCCAAAGATAAAAAAACTTTTCTAACTTTAACCTTGGGCCCACGGAAGGAAAATAATCTTTTTTCGTTAGCCAAAAGTTAAAGTAACTCCTAGCAACAGTCGCAAAACTTCAAAAGTTTGCCAACTTGACATCTTGTCTGATAACTTAAACATCTTTGACCGACCTTTATGCGCTATAAATGTCTGGTAGCGTAATTATTTGACAAACTATAAATTATATTCTTGGGTTCACACATTTCTGATTTAAAAATAAATTAAATAGAAATTTTAAAAAATGGTTGTTAATAAAATAGTATACAAAACTCATTGAAACGTTTCACTACTGTCTCGAAAAATGGTTTACCCTATCTTTTTCTTTTGACAGTAATAAAACACTTTCCACCCCGGTATGTTATATACTATTACCTACTACAAAGTGGTGGTACTTTCATAAGTACTTAAATACTTAATTTCGAGGTTCATAATTGCGAAACTAATAAAGTTAGATATAATTACTGTTGAGGATTCTTTTTAAAATATTTATAATTGTAATAATAAAAATATAGCTGTCTAGATATAGTATTAGGTAATGTCATTTTGTGGCTAGAGAAAACCTAATATTCTAAAGTTATACTATAGAATATATACTGAAGTACTAATTATAAGCTTTAAAATAACGTTAAACGACTTTTGCCCAGTGGTTTCGGCATGCGCGATCCGCCACATGCAATTAAATATTAATTCAAAAATTGGAAAAACTTATGTTATCTCGACACTTCAAAAAATATGATTGCGCAATAATAAAAGTTGGATCGAATTTTTTCACAAAGTTATTTATTTGTTAACTGTTAGTTTTTTTACGGATTTCGGTTGCCATAAAATGCGGTATAAAAGTATAAATATTTTAAAGCTTACATTATTTAAACACAATCACATTTTTTGGTCACTGAAAAAATTCGAATTAACAAAATAATAAAATTAAAAAAATTTTTTTGCATAAATTAGACGAGCTTTACGCAGCGAAAAATTTATAGAAATAAAACCCGTGAAAAACTAATATTTAAAAAATAAATACCTTTTTAAAAAATGTTGATTCAACTATTAAACCGACTTCAAAAAAGAAGAATGTATGTACACCGATTACTCTGACATTTGTGAATCGATTTTCAAAATGGTTTTTATTCGAAAGAGTGTACTTTGTACAGCCAGGATGGTGAAAAACAAAGGTATTAGACCTATTTTTCAGTAAAAGCTGAATCTACTTTAAACTTTGAACAATCTAGGTAAATTTAATGTCAAAATATTTTTATTTGTTATGTCGATGTTGTTGTCACTTAGCTAATAGTTCCCATTTTCATTTTGTAGGTCAGGTGTTTCCCTTTATACTCAACTTATACCTATTAGGGGTAGCATTGCCATTTTCTGTAAAGAGTTTACATGAGTGAAGAAGGTACAGGTATTTTTTAGTGGATTGTTACCAATTATTAACATAATAAAAAAACTTAGGGTAAAATAAATAATTAAAAAAAAACAAACCGACCTTAAGAAGATAAATTAAACTCAATAAAAAAATGAATAAAAAAATAAAAATGAAGACGGGTAATAACATATGGATATAAAGTATATAAATCATTAGTATATTTAGTTATTACTGTTTAGTAGTTTAGCGGAATATTATTACCCGACTTCATTTTTCTTTTTTTTTAAACGTATTATTTTTAAATTTTTAGTAAATTTTATTATTATTTTTTTTAATCGGTTTTTTTTTTCCATATTTATATTATTGCGAAATCATATTCTTTAAAGTGTTTAGATGACACTAAATTTTTTTGTAAATTATATTTAATTAAATAAAATTATATTTAATTGAATAAAAAAAATATTTAAAACCTATGCTTACTACAGTGGCGGATCGAGCATGCTGAAACTGCCGCGCGAAAGCCGATTTTTACCGTTAAAAATATTTGATTTTCTGCTTTTTCAGAAACTTTTATAATACTTTGGCTTTCACTTATACTTTTAGGATATTGGCAGAAAGCTGAATGGCTATATTTTTTCAGTTTGTTTTAACAGCAGAAAAAAATTAAATACGTCTTTTCCAGATGAAATTTCGGATCGCTTAGGCCGTAAACCATATTTTGGGAAACTGATAACTATTTTTTGCAGAAAAGCAACTTTTGACTAGACTATAGTTTATAATGCTGAAATACACCACTTGGTACGTTGTATACTATTAATTAAAGGCAAAATAATTTTACAGAAACAGTAATATAAAACCATAGTATTTTGCATTATCTTAAAATAATATATACTTAAAATAAAACGATTTTTTTCTTTTTAATTCCTAAAGGGTTTAAAATTTAGTGTTTCTGTGACCCGTTTCTATCAAAACTAGTGCGAAATGGTTTTCCTAACATTTGTTACTGTTCGTAGATATTTCAATGAACCGGAAAGTTTAAAACAGAGCGAATGGTGAGCCTTTGCAAAGCTAAGTAATCCTTCCGAGAAACTTGTAATAACCCTTGTTTGAAATGTGTGGTCATTGTTGAAATTGGCCTTAAGGGTTAAAATCAATATGAGGAATGCAGTACAGCTTTAATAAAATTTGAAACTGACCGAGTTAAACATAATATTAAAGTTTGACGACAAATTGATATTTTTTTAATCAAGACCTAAACCCAAAACATTATCTTATATATTAAATAATAAATAATTATTAATTTTTCATAAGTTTAAAGATTCTTTTTTTTAAATATTTTTGGAATTTTAATAAGATATTAACGTACGATATGAATTTGAAAACTTATTTTTATGACGACTTGCACCCATCTTTTTACCGATTAAAATTATTTTGTTAAATATAGCATTGAAACAAAAATATTTTTCAAGACTATAGTAAAATAACAAAATATCGTTAAAATTTTTGACACACCCTGTAAAATGACATTTTTTTACTCTACATGGCAGTACTAATATATAACTAATTTCTTTCCTCCGATTTTATAAACTAGGTAATTGGAAATAATGTAAATTTAAAATTTAAAAAAATTGTTACAATTCCTTGGTAAATTTTGTATTGTTTAAATATACATTTTTAATTAACTAGCCTAAAAGTGTATTTAAAGAAATAGGGGTTTGCGTTATACAGGGTGTGTTAAAAATTTTAAGGTAATTTTTTAAATTTAAATATAGCCTTGCCCAAATAGTTCCTGGGCCAGTAATCAAATTGACTTCATAATAATAATAATTTTTAAACCTATAAAAAAGTACCTTTTGAAAAGTCTAGTAACAATATACAGAGTGTCCCAATCCTATTTATACAGCAAATTACTTACAAGATACAAAAATGAATTTAGGATAAAAATGTTTATTTGAATACACTTTTTTCCTGACAGTACTAGTTAATATACAAGGTTTCTCAAAAACATAATTGTCAAGTTGGTTTTTTAAAATGGTTCCATTTTAAAAACCCTATATATTTAAACAAATTTTGGCATTATAATAAATTCTGCATCAAAAATATATAACACACTATACGTTAATTATTGTTGTTTTTTGAGATATCAGCAGTATGTTTATATACTTATTACGGACTAAAAGTAAAAGAGAAAATAATATTTTGGTTCTAATTATTTTTAAATAACTCTATCACTGTCAAAGTGACAAAACATATAATACCATGCAATTAATTACCTTACATTGTAAGAACTATTTATAAGTAAGTCATCTTTTTAGTTTATTTTGGATACATACTTAGTAACCTAACCTAAAAACTCGCCATAATTGACGGAATGTTGTTTTTTAATGCAATTCAGTAAACAGGTGTCCCAAATAAACTAACTTTCTGACATACCTCTTAGTAGATCTTACAATGGATGGTTATTAATTACTTGTTATTATATTATTTGTCACTCTGACACTGACAGAATTATTTAAAAATAAATAAAACCAAAACATTACTTAATTTCTTCACTTTTAATTGTTAATGAGTATATCGACATACTGCTGATATCTCAACAACCGGCACAAATTAACGTAATTTGTATAATATATTTTTAATGTAGAATTTTATACAAAGTCAAAATTTGTTAAAATATATAGGGTGTTTTATTTAAAAAATCTACTTGCCAATAAAAATCATGCTTTTAAGACACGTTGTATAATAATTAGAACTATCACTAAAAAGAGTGTATACAAATAAATATTTTCTAATTTAAGTTTATTTCTGTATCTTGTACAGGGGCGAAGTTATTTGGTGTATAAATAGAGTTGGGACACCCTGTACATACCGCTAAACAGTGTGTTTACGTAACCTGGCGTCCTATGGGAAACTTTTTATTATTAATTTTCCGAAAAAAAGTTATTTATTATCAAAAGTTTTGCATGTTCTAACACCTAAAAAGCAACCATCAGATATTAAATTGTATCACATTATCTACGAGGTTTGGCAAAAAGTGTAATTTGTGCTAAAAGGTAAAATACCTGTATTTTTGCTAATATAAAAAAATGTAAAAATTACTTTTAAATATGAAGTTTTGTTTAAAAAAGAAAATATTATTGATTTTTTATTCTGCGATAATGGTGAACATTTTATAATTATAAAATAAATGTCATATGACAGTTTTTAATACATTTTTATACATTATACATATATATATATATATATATATATATATATATATATATATATATATATATATATATATAAAGACACCCAGTTTATCAAGAATACTAAAACATTTATTACCCAAAACAGTTACAACCACAGTAGATGGCTTCATTTATAATAGCAACTTAAAATATTTTTTCGATTTTTGAAGAAAAATGTATATATTTTTAAATAAACGAAATTGCATATTTGGAAGTAATTCTTATTTTTTATATATATTTTCTTTATAACAATTTGTGATATTAGCAAAAAACAGGTACTTTACTCCTACTATAACACTTACGATTTTTTGCACAATATTTAAAAATTGCATGTTTTGCATTGTGGTAAACTTGTCCGACAAAACATTTGACAATGATAGGTTGAGTAAACGCGCTGCTTCCATATATGGCAGTATGAATGTTCGTGGTAGATTTGTCAAAAGAAGGCCTCCTCAAAAGGTTTTAAAAGTGTTATTATCATGAAGTCAATTTCATAAATGGCCCAGGGACTAATACTCTTTTAGACAACCATGAGAGTTTTGTTTAAGCTATATTTATTATAAAATATTTATTATTTAGTAAACATATGGGTGCACTTCGCTTTTTATTCAAATCTTAGACAATATGCTTTTACACGTTTGCACCTTAAAAAAATACCAAAGACATCCTAAGTAAATATATATTTTGTTTTTATTTACTCTATAAACATTTTTGGGTTTAATTGGTCATTTTAGGTTTACTTTTGGTATTGTATTAAATAAAGAAACTTTTTAAATTTTAAATGAGTAAAGCAATATTTTGTATTTAAAGTAACCAAAATTTGTTTAATCGGCATAATTTTTGAATAAAACGATATAATAAATAAAAGTAAAATGTTAGGTTAAACAAACGATTGTAGCAGCAGAAAAATAAGCATTTTATATCAAACAATTATTATTTTTTAATAGTATTGGTTTCCGTTATAAAGCGACCTGCGCCCGTCTTTCAACCGGACAAGAACTATTTTGTAATAAATATGCACCCACCGCTATAATTATCGCATAGCTCGATTTTCCTGATGAACACAAAAATTCTTCAATTTATATGGCCATATCTTTTTAGTAATTGGGTTACTAAAACAGTTAAAAAATAAAAATGTCTTAAATAGGTAAAGCTATAACTCTGGTGTAACCGTTTTTATTTACTGTAAACAATACATTCTACAGGGTAATTAAAAGTTTTGGCAAAAATAAATAATTTTTAATTGCCCTGTGTGATGTGCTGTTAAAGGTAGTATTCTTATTTGCGAATAAATTATACCCTTTCTTATTTTTGATGTTTTGCCAACACAAATTTAATTACACTCTTCTAACAGCACATCACACAGAGAGATTAAAAACTATTCATTTTTTTCAAAAACTTTTAATCACCCTATAAGATGATGATGTTAATTCTTTAACATTTTCTTTTTAATTTTGTCTTAATAATCTAAATATTAAAAGAGAAATGACCAATAAAATAAAAGCATTTTTGTATTTTAGCCTATGAAGAAAATCAAGCATGGGCAATATTTTTATCCATGAGTGTAGTATCCAAACAAAAGTATTGCTACAGGGTTACGTAAAAAATTATGATAAGGCTATATTTAAATTAAAAAATAATCACATAATTTTGACACACCCTGTATAATGTCAATATTTATGTTTTTTTACTGTACAGGGTGGCTCGAATTCGACGCTCATCATTGGGATTTCGGAAACCGTAAGAGATACAGGATCGGTTAAATGAAGGCAAAGTTGCGCAATTTGATGCTCAATAAAATGCCGTTTTGCTTTTTAAAAAATTCCGAGTACTTCCGAAGATATTCGAAAAAAACCGGAATTTTCAATTTTGGTTTCTATTGTTTCCTGGCTATATTTGTTAAGATAACTTAAAATGGAAAACACGTTTTCATGGCAACTTTTTCTGCTCTATAATTCAGTGTGATTAAATATTGAATCTGACGTTTCGGCTTCTGGCGACCATCATCAACTTAATTTTTTAAATACGGACCTGATATTTTTTCAATTTAAGTAAATCCTTTCATCACTCTTCAAACACTATATATCGCCACTTTGATATTTTCCGACGTTTCGTACAAAAATTCCATCACCAGAATATTGCATATTTATTTAACCATAATACGGCCCTGAACTACATTTTTAGGTAAGAAGGTAAAAAAAGAATAAACTTATTACATATTCGTAATCTTTTTATTGCAACTCATTGATATCTAACAGCAGAAATTACTTTATTAACCGAAAATTTCATGAATATTAGACATAAGATACAAAAGGTAGACAACTAATCAGCTTACATAAACAATTTGTAATACTATCTTGATGCCCATATTAAAAAAAAACATAATTTAATCACTATTAAAAGTGTTCAAAGAAATAACCTTCCGCCTCGATGCATTTTTCTTGCTTTGCTTTGTATTATTAATACAGTTCGATTAATTGTTCTCGCAGGAATGGCAGCGACTTCCCTTATCAAATTTTGTCGTAGTACTTAAAGGTCGTGAGGTGCATTTTTAAATAAACGGTTCTTAAGATATCCCCAAAGGAAATAATCTGGGGGACTAAGATCTGGGCTCCTAGCGCGCCATCTTGCAAAACCATTTATTAGGAAATATATGGTAAAGGAATTGAGCTACTTTCCTTTCATTGTGGGCAGGAGCTCCGTCTTGCTGCCACTATATTTCTTGAAATACTGCCAAAAGGTTGATTATCTAGGGCGTCTAAGACATCATTTCTAATCAAATTTAGATATTGTTCGGAAGTTAAGGTCCCTTCGTAAACAAAAGGTCCAATAATTTTGTTCCTCCACATACCAATCCATACATTAAATGAAGTTCTCCCTTGAATTCGTACCTGCTGGTTAGTTTCTGTTAGTAAAGTAATTTCCGCTGTTAGATATCAATGAGTTGCAATAAAACATTATGAATATATAATAAGTTTATTCTTTTTTACCATTTTACCTAAAAATGTAGTTCAGGGCCGTATTATGGTTAAATAAATATGCAATATTCTGGTGATGGAATTGTCTGTACGAAACGTCGGAAAATATCAAAGTGGCGATATATAGTGTTCTAAGAGTGATGAAAGGATTTAATTAAATTGAAAAAATATCAGGTCCGTATTTAAAAAAATTAAGTTGATGATGGTCGCCAGAAGCCGAAACGTCAGACTCAATATTTAATCACACTGAATTATAGAGCAGAAAAAGTGGCCATGAAAACGTGTTTTTCATTTTGAGTTATCGTAACAAATATAGCCAGGAAACAATAGAAACCAAAATTGAAAATTCCGGTTTTTTCGAATATCTTCGGAAGTACTCGGAATTTTTTAAAACGCAAAATGGCATTTTATTGAGCATCAAATTGCGCAACTTTGCCTCATTTAACCGATCCTGTATCTCTTACGGTTTCCGAAATCCCAATGATGAGCGTCGAATTCGAGCCACCCTGTACATGATGATATTATTATATTACAAATTGTTTTTTTTCTAATTTTTTAAATAAAACCATGGGAAAATGTTTAAATAAAATTTTGAAAAATATTAAAATATTTTTATAATTTCTGTATTATTTAAACATACATATTTAGTTTAACAGAGTTATAATAGTAAAGAGTATGACATTATACAAGGTGTTTCAAAAATTTTACGGTTATTTTTTAATTTAAATATAGCCTTGACCATAATTTGTTAGGCAACCCTGTAGCAATATTTTTGTTAAATTACTATATTTATTATAAAGTAATTAAACAAATGAATGCAAATCTCTTTTTATTCAGATCTTAATTTATTAAAAAAATAATAAGTTTCAAGTGCAACAATTTTGTTTCCTTTAATTAAAAAACTATATAACTTAGTACATATCTTAGGAACGCTTCCTTAAAGCAAGTTATAAAAATCAATAAATACCATAACCTAAACCTAATTTTCATGCTTAGTTTATCGGCTATAACCACTTTGCTAAATACTTCCAGCAACTTTATAGGATATAAGGCGAGGAATATTAATAGCAATGGAATTCTCGGCATTTCTTAAGGTTGAGAAAAATTCCATTCTTTCTATTTTAACTGAAGCTTCTAGCTTTTATTGAAAAACTTTTTTCGTTTTTATAAACTAATAAGAAGTTAAATAACAATAAATTTAAAAAAGGAAGCACAAAAAATACAAAGAATAAATAGATGCAGTTAAGAACAAGTCATCATTTACTTCTGGAGTTTTTAAAACGACGTTAATTGTAGTGACCTTTAACCTCTCAATCTCAAAATTTATTTTTCATGAGGCTATAGGTAATGGCTTATCATACACGATAACTACTTACGCATATTACTCATATCCATTACCTACGGCCCTCAAATGTATTACTTTATTATTTTCACAAACTTTTAATTACACTGTAAAATGTGTTATTAACAGAAAAAAACAACGGGCAAACCAAAGTTAAAGATTTTCTCTTCTTTAATACACTACTCAAAACAATTATTGCATATGCTCGATTTTCTCCATAAGCTTCAATACAAAAATGCTTTCATTTAAATGGCTATATCTCTTTTAATAATTAAGTTATCAAGACAATTAAAAAAGAAAATGTTAAGAAAACGTAAAGCTATAACTTTATATTAACCGTTGTTATTTACTGTTAGCAGTACATCCTACGGGGTGATAATTTTTTTTTTGAAAATATTGATAATTTTTAATCGCCCTATATAATGTGCTGGTAAAGGGAAAAATCTTATTTGTGAATAATTTATACCCTTACCTATTTTTAACATTTTATAATCACAAATTTGACTACTCCCTTTCAACAGCACATCATACAGGGCGATTAAAAGTTAATCGAGCATATGTGATAATTCATTTGAGTAGTGTATTTTCGTTTTTTTAATCACTCTAATACCCTAATTAATTTAAAAAATATGGCCATTTAAATTAAAGCCTTTTTGTAGTAAAACTTATAAAAAAATCTTTTAAAACAATAGTAGGAAACATGTTTATTAACATTAGTGATATATAATGTCACAATTTGTTATTTCTGTTTTTTAGTGTTTAGTTTAATAGCGCAATCAGATCCACACTAACTTGACTGGTTTAGAAGACACAAGGTGATTATCAAAATCCGTTGATTCACACACATTTCTGGAGATCTAAAGAAATTTTAAATGCAAACATTTAACAACTTTTAACGTCAGAATCTAGTGGCGTACCGAAAATAAATATAAATGTTTTAACTCTCGAGATAAAACCCAAACCTCCATTTATTTAATTAAAATTTAAATGGTACACCTAGTATCTGAGTATCTAAAAAAATCATTTTTCTGTCCATTACATTAATATATACCACTTATTATTTTGCATTGTTCCAAACAGTTAAACAAAAAAACAAAAATAAATGGTTAACCATAAAATATCAATTTATTTATTAACGGATATGTATATTTAGACCCTAATTTAACAAAATTAAAAAACATGTATTACCCAAAACAATAACAACCACAAAAAGTAGACTTATTTTAAAAGGCAACTAAACAGTCACTTTAAGTATTTAATATTTTTTGCACTGGTATTTAATTACAAAATATGCTTAAATGCTTTTCACTTTGTTCAATGCTTTTCTAGACTCATCTTGTATTTGAACTAATAGCGATATAAATGTAAATATTTCAAACTCTTTTATTTATAAATAACTTAAAGCAAATTATTTTAATTTTATTAAAAGTGTAACAAATATTCACATCTGTAGTACTACTAATTTGGTTATAAGTCGAGTCCAAATATGCATCAAACAAAATGGAAAGCCACTGAGTACATTTTGTGATTAAACACCAGCACAAAAAATTTAATAAGTATTTTATATTTTTAATTGTTAAGTTGCTATTATAAATGAAGCCATTTACTGTGGTTGTAACTGTTTTGGGTAATAAATGTTTTAATGTATTCTTGATAAACTGGGGGTCTTTATTTATATATATATATATATATATATATATATATATATATATATATATATATATATATATATATATATATATATATATATATATATATATATATATATATATATATAAATATATATGTATAAAGATATATATATTACATACAAATTTCCAAAATACTTAGATATCTTATTTAGAAAAATGAAAGTTGGGATTATATCTCAAAAATTTAAACATTATTATTTATATTTCTACCTCCGCAAATGTCTGAATAATAAGACATAATAAAAATCACCAAATTCTGAGAATCACCCTGAATCTTCAAAACCAATCAAGCTAACCTGGATCTGATGGCGCTATTAAACTAACTTTTTTTGTATCTCTTACCTTTTAGCCTATACTTTGTAATCCCAATAACAAAAAAAACATACAAAAATAGTATTAGGTGGGTTTATAAACTATGTGTTAAAAGTACGATTTAAACTACGAGTTTGTTTATAATAGACTTAGTTTCATTGTTACTGGCCGGATTTTTATAACAAAGAACTGTAAAGCACCGTTTTTCGTAATAAAATATTGCGAGTTAGCTAAGAGCAAAAATAAACAGGTAATGAGTAACTAGAAATGACCATATGGTAGGAGCATTGTTTATTTTTTTATCTTATTTCAAAACATAAATTTGTTAAAATACTAGTATACTTTGATTTGTGTTTTTTAGACCATAAAGAAATTTAAAAAAAACTGTTATTTTTTTATTTTAACTGTTTTTTAAGTATATACAAATATCTCTTTCCTCATTTTTTGAAAGCAATAATTATTGCTTGACATGCTTACATCGAATAAACAACATTAATACACCAAACTTACTGTAAATAAAGACTGCAAAATAAATTTTCCAAACAGCCTAATATTTTCAGATATATTAAGTCCTTTATAATAAGTTTTTCAAAATTTTCCGATATTCGCGAATAATGTTCCGCGAGAGTTTAAGGGATGGTAAACGCGCCGTCCTTCTGGAATGTCGCATAGAGACTGATCGGTGGCTGCTTACCACTCTATCCCCGCATCTTCAGGCTGCTTAGCAACCGACGGGCTGCCACAGAGCTGCTGCTAAAGTTCTGCTACCACGCCTACCATCGAGTAGTCGCGTATATGGTACAGGGAGATTTTTGAAAAAGAGCCTATTGACAAATATTAATTTAAAAATAAATGGATGCTATTTTGTCAATAAGAGAAACATACCAAAGTATATCAAGAATAAAATTGTTTCCCACGTTTTAAAAAGGAGAAAAATATTTAAAGAAATACCTAGAAAACAAGGTATTGCAGTAAGTAAAACTGTAAAAACACGTACATTGTTTGGACTGTAATAAAAAACAATTTGTATTAGCTAGCCTAGTAATGCGTATTGCGACGATTGAAGATACCATGATTAGTGACCATACTTTCGTCGGACAATATTGTTTTTGAAAAGAAATTTAAATTTTCTTTACACGCGCGTGTATACCACTCGCAAAAATATTGGCGCGTTCGAAATCGCCCGGTTTAAGTCCTTGGCAAATCTTAAATTTATAGGGGTGATATCTATTTTTACGCAAAAGAAATTGAGCTGTGGATTTGGCTACTCCTACATTTTGTTTAATTTGCCCAGTTGATATTTCAGGGTTCTCAACAACTGCTTGTAAAACATTATTTGGGGTTTCTTCTAAAGATTCCTTTTTCGAGAACAAACTGGCTATTTAAATTTTGAGCCAGCTGTAAGAAAATGGAATTACAGGGCTGTTTTCTTTCTGGATATGTATAAAGATACATTGCCCTTGTATTTACAGTATTTTTGTGGCACAAAATATAGCACGTTAGCATGTTAAACTTTCTTCATGGCTATAACTGCCACTCGACGATAATAACACAATAGATAATAACTATTCACCAATAAACAATAATAAAGACAACAGTAAAAATAAGAACAATTGCTCTAAAAACAACAACTCGACAAACAGGGTAATGACGACAAATACTATTTTTATAATGATATTAAATTATGTTACTGATACGGTAACAGGTATTAACGTCCAAGCATTTGTTTGCAAGGCCTACTTAAAAATAACTTTAAAAAAATAGAAAAAATGCAATTTTGCTTTTAACTAAAAATTAAAATATGACATGTGATACATCGTTGAATTTAAACCAAATAAAAAAATAAAGTTGATGATGGTTTCTTGAAAACGAAACGTCGGGTATAAAATCTAAAAATACCATCATGTAGTAGCTAAAGTGCCAATAAAAAGTGTTATTAGTTTTTTATATCTCTTCAAATAAAGTACGAAAAAAATAAAATCGATAAAGTCAAATTTTGCTTTTTGCCAAATATCTCAGCAGGCCATGAAATTTTTTAAAGTTTTTATACGGCATGTAAATAAGCTTTAAAAAACACAACTTTTTCCTCATTTAACCTAAGCTGTATCTCCAATAGGTACTGAGATTCCCATGCTTAGGATCCTTATCTTGGACACGGAGTGTAGCTTTTAAGCCACGTAGAGACTTGGATACAATCGACGAAAACATATTTGTTGGTCGACTGTGTCTTGAATGTTGCACATCGGTACGGCCGACTTGTTGCAAACGCCATGGCAACATCCGTGGGCGTTTTCATCCAAGGAATCGGCAAGACGCCTGTTTTCCATTTAATATGGAAAACATCGGCTGGTTTGTACGAGCTTTAAAACTAGTGTGGACGCGAAACACTTGTATCTGCGAATGTTGGCCAACTTTGTTGCTGAAAAATTTTTTGAACAAGATACAGTCGGCCTACAATGTTGTCCCGATTTGTATCCGTATTGTGTCTGTATATGGCTTTACATGACTTTCTTCAAATAATATTGTGTAAACATGATAGTTACTTATCCCTGGCCATTTTTCCAAGTCATTTCTAACAAGCTAATTTTTCGTGAGTAGCTTTATTTTGACGAGACGCCCAACTTTTTTCCTTACAACAATTTTCATTGCTGATAGCTTACAGAAGTAGCAAGGTTGAAACGTGTTGATTTGAAGAGTATAAGAAATTTATTTATAGCAGCTTAATTTGCTGGTAATTTGGAAGATAATAATCTATATAAGCTGAAAAAATATTTGTCCTACAAAATTTAAAGGCTTTATTCAAACAGTCCTCCACCACCAACATGTATAATTATTGATGTCATAAAAAGTTACTACTGACTAGCTGATTTTTGTTTGTTGGTTTATTAATTTTTAAATAATTTAATATCCACATTGTCCTCCAAATTGCATGGTTCGTAATTCTGGTCCTACGCTCAAAAGATGTAGTACTTATACTTGATAAAAAAAATAATAACAAGCTTTGTTTTAATGAGACGCCCATCTTTTTTCCTTACAACAATTGTCGTTGGTGGTAGCTTACAGGGGTAGTCATGGATTAAACATGTTGATTTGACAAATATAAAAAATATATTACTAACTATCTAGTTTTTGTTCTATTGGTTAGTTATTATTTATTTAATTTAACACCTACATTGTCCTACAAATTTCGTGATACGTTATCCCAGACCTCCAATTTCATAATTAACTAGATGTAATTAAAAGGTAACTTTTACACCATTTTTTTCCTGAATTGAATCGAATCAAAAAAGAAATGCTTATAAAAATATTGTTAACTAGTATAAGTACTTAACTAAGAAATATAGGGTTTACCAATAAGAGCGTCAGAACTTTAAAATGCCACTAAGTAATAACTACAAGTAAAATGTAAGAAATTTTCATTTTATTAAGAAAATAAATTTAATAACATTAGGTTTTGAAAAAATATTGTTTAAATAACTACTTTGTTCATGGGGATGGATTCTTGTGGCCCAATTTCTAATTACTTTATCAATCATATCACACGGTAAATTTGTTATTGTGCGTGAAATGTTCTGCTTGAGGTCACGAATTGTTCGTAGCGTATTTTTGTAGACCCCAGATTGAAGGTAGCTCACAAAGAATAATCCAAGGGTGAGAGATCGCACGAGCTTGCCGGCCCGTACACATTACCATTTCTTACAATAACCTGCATTCTAACGATACATTTAAATTATTTTATTTTATTTTTTTAATAATTTCTACACGTTGTAGAATCTTGTATTTTTCCACAATAATTTGTTAGACATTACCAGACATTACTGAACACAACTATAACAGTTTGGTGACATCATTCTAAGCAATGTTGCGACCGTGTCATTTTAAAGCTCTGACGCTCTTAGGCCTTGTTCAGACAAGGCTAGTAATTTAGTAGAGTAGCGAGTAATTTGGTCATTAAGTATTTTCGTGCGTGCGACAGTAAAAATTAGCTAAGTAGTTTAGTGTAGTAGCTGTCCACATGTACAAAAATACTTAATTACTCGCTATTTGACTAAATTACGAGCCGTGCCCGAACAAGGCATCTGTGGTAAGACCTCTACATATATATATTTTGTGTAATTTGGGTAATGTTTTTATATTAATTTTTAAAATCTGCCAAAAATCCTAAATAATAGGTTTATCGTATATCGCTTAGTATTTTTAGAGGGTAATTAAATTATAATAAAATCGCCTAATAACGAAAATAAAAAAGTCCTGTTTAATCTGGTCTTTACAAAAAAGGAGTATTTGGAAAAAAACATAATTTAATTTTAGTAAATGTCATCTTCTTAACCCTTTGCTAAGGGTTGCGAATATAAACACGGTTTTTAATGAACAAAAGGGTTAATTTCTTACACCCGGGGAAAAGGTTATTCCTATAAAAACATCTCGGCCCAGTTTTTATCTTTATTTAGTAGCAGAAAAGACGAAGTATAAATTAACAGTCCTTTGAAGCCAGTTCGGAGCGAAATTAAATTACTTTTGGGTTAGCGCACCTTCACTCAGAGGCAATAAATTTCGTTTTAGCTGCAACAGCTAAAATAACGTTTGCAATATGCCTACGGCACTCATAATACATAATTAGCAACAAGGGCTGCTTAATGATAATTTTCAGATGTCGAATAAAATAAAATTTATTAATTTAAAAAACCTGTTTTTAAAAACTTTACCCGCAACTCTAAGTAAAAGATGGGTAGAAGGAGAGCGGAGAAGGGAAAAAAGAAAGTGGGAAGTTTGAGGCCTCTCACTACGTATTTTTCTGTTGGGAGCTGCATATAGAAGAGATGACCAAAGCAAAACTAATGGTCCACGAGCCCGTAAGCGGCACACCTTTGCCATTTTGTAAAAGCGGAAAGTTTGTGAGCACATGCTCCCAACATAGGTAGAAGCGAATGCAGAGAAGTGCCTTTCCATTTTCTTCTCGAGTTCAATGTTTAACTTTTATTACTATAAGAAAAAATGTCTATTGTTTTTATGGCTGATAATTTAAAAGGTTTAGAAAATAAAATATTTTTATATGTACAATTTTTATTTATGAAATTATACTATCTTTTTAAAATATATCTTGCAACAAGCTTAAAAGCGGATAAACTTTAGGATTTGATATGGATATTAAAAATTCATCGAAAACTAAGGTTGCAAATTTGTTTTGCATTAATTAGTTGCATCTATCCGTAACTCTCTATGAAATTTAATTTTTAGTTACGAGAGGTCCCGAAAAACACAAGAAACATAAAAAAATTTAAAAACACTTAAATTACTAACATTTGTTAGTTTAGATTTTATTGTTATTTAACTTGGTATTTTTTAATGTTGTGAAGTATTTATACATAACTTTGACACCCTGTATCTTTATTATTATCGACTTTTGGATATACATTATGTATCTTTGGTTAAATCCTAATATTTGGACATAAGAAATCTGTGGTTTTTCTGTGTATCATTAGTTAGCGGACACCCTGTATGATTAGAAAATACAATTTTAAAGTAACCTAAATGTTTTGCTCGTTAGTGCATTTTAAGCTTTTAGTAGAAACAAATTTAACAGATTATTACCTTCCTATTTATTTTGACCAGAAGCTATCAAGAATTGGTATGTCAAATCATAAATTTTAAGTGGAAAAATTTCTTCACAACTGTTTAGTTAGCTATCAGCAGTTTTTACAGAAAAAATCGACAACATTTTATACAAGTTTGACAAGATGCAAGTTATATTGTTCTTATTAATTATTGATCTTATTGTTTTTATAAAAAAATATTGTATTAAAATATGATGTTAATTAAACTCAGGAAATAATCTTACCAAATACCCATCGTGCATCTTATTTTTTCTGTGGAAAAATTGGAATACTTGTTTCTAAGTAATCTGTTTTAACAAATAGCATTCGCGAAAGTTAAAAATCCTTTCGTCTTCGGCTTGGATTTTTAAAACTACTCTCGCTTATGCTATTTAATAAAACAAATTACTTGAAAACCCGTTTTTCCGAATTTTTCCTGAAAAATTTAATGCACCAGGGATATTACTCCCGATTAAATAATGGAATTAAAAGTAATACATTTATATTTAATTTAAATTTTTAATACAGCTACGCTTATGATTTAAAACGAACCGGTTGTATGAAAACTAAATTGAGGTTAAAGGGAACGGCAACGGCATAATGAAATTTTGTCTGTAGGGCCTTAACGCCTGATTGCTAATGCGATAAGTAAACGGTCTTATTAACTGCCTATTAGAAATATTTCGAAAATTAATGCGCATATATTAACAAGCACGATAAATTTTGATCTAAATTTGTGAAAAGGGTTTGAAATATTTAAGCAACTTAATTCATTTATTAACCTGTTTTGGTATTGACAAATTAGATAAATATACAGGATGTCCAGTAACTCTACCGACAAACCTTAAGGAGGGAGATACCTGTAAAATGTTGATTTGTTTTTTATAATATGTTAGTATTGTCCTTTAAAATATACTTTTTAGTATTACTTTTATTGGAGAGTCGGTAAATCAGTAAAATCATTGAATTTTTATGTACCTATTCATACTTTAAACGCATTTTACACAAAATTAATTTTTTTAAATTGGCGGACAAGATCATTTAAAAAGGTATTAACCAATCTTTCTTAACAGTACTTTCTATGTGAATCTACAAAATACCAAATTTTTTTGAAAAAAATTTTTTAGTAAAAACGATGCAAAATATAGGTTCAAAAATTAATTTTGAAGCACTGTATTCCTCGTTAATATTGTGTTTTCTTACTCTTCAACGACAAATTATAACATTAATAAACACAACAAATTTTATTTTATGATTTTTAAATCACTAGAACCGATGCTAGGGTGCCCGCCGATTAGGAAGTCTTGCTCCGAACTTCCTGGAAGAATTTAGTTTACAGCCGCCATTTTAAATAATTAAAATTTAAAAAATATATATCCTATATTATTGTAATATTTAAATAAACAATATATATATAATGATTCTTTTAAAATATATATATATATATATATATATATATATATATATATATATATATATATATATATATATATATATATATATATATATTAAATATTTTACGCCCTTCAAAGACAGTTAAAAGAAAACGTCCTGCTTTTCTATGCTATCCACCACGACTCTCTCCCCAGACCGGTTTCGCCTGCCTTACAGGACTCCTCAGTGAGGCTGTATCGAAGTCGTGGTGAATAGCACAGAAAACCAGAGTCAACTTATTAGACAAGTTTCGTTGTCCAGCGGTAGGATATTAAATCCTGCCGTTGATGCCCTACTGAAATCGCATTCAGTAAATACGAGCATCAATTGTAGCGGGGTGGCTATTTACCATTTGATTTACAATTGATGCTCGTATTTACTGAATGCGATTTCAGTAGGGCATCAACGGCAGGATTTAATATCCTACAGCTGGACAACGAAACTTGTCTACTAAGTTGACTCTGGTTTTCTGTGCTATTCACCACGACTCGATACAGCCTCACTGAGGAGTCCTGTAAGGCAGGCGAAACCGGTCTGGGGAGAGAGTCGTGGTGGATAGCATAGAAAAGCAGGATGTTTTCAACTGTCTTTGAAGGGCGTAAAATATTCTTATTATACACCAAGACAGTAGGGAATTTTTCCTTTTGCTTTAACATACATAGCCACCCCGCTACAATTGATGCTCGTATTTACTGAATGCGATTTCAGTAGGGCATCAACGGCAGGATTTAATATCCTACCGCTGGACAACGAAACTTGTCTAATAAGTTGACTCTGGTTTTCTGTGCTATTCACCACGACTCGATACAGCCTCACTGAGGAGTCCTGTAAGGCAGGCGAAACCGGTCTGGGGAGAGAGTCGTGGTGGATAGCATAGAAAAGCAGGACGTTTTCTTTTAACTGTCTTTGAAGGGCGTAAAATATTCTTATTATACACCAAGACAGTAGGGAATTTTTCCTTTTGCTTTAATATATATATATATATATATATATATATATATATATATATATATATATATATATATATATATATATATATATATATATATATATACATTGAAATAGGAAAAAACTCCGTACTGCTTGAAATTTCCTTGCAAGCAAGTAATGCAAGATGCAAGGACGCATCTCTCGGGACACTGATCCAACCTAGAGATGCAGATTTTCACACTAGCCGAAGATATTTCTTTCAAAGCTAAGTGAGATCACCAACCGCAGACCGGTCTCGAACTATATTAGTCTCAACGATACGGTGTAGGCGATAAAAAGCGAAGATGTTGAATAAATGTAGTAGTTTATTGTCCATTACGCCATCGCAACATACGCAAAATTATTAGTCTTATTTTTTGCCATATGATATTTCGGTTGGATTTTGACACGAATCATATAATGTCACAAAATTTTTCTGGCGGGTTTTCTAAACATGACGTTATTAGTCAAAAAGACGTCACTTCAACGACGTCAAAAACACGTCAATTAAATGACGTTAAAATTACGTCATAATTTTGGTCTGATGGCGTCCTATGACCAAAAATGACTTAAAAATGATGTCATAATGACGTCAGCTTGCTGCTAGGGTTGTTTTTATTTTTGTTTTGGTTAGTTCTGGTTGGTTCTGGTTAGTTCTTGTAGTTTTATTTTTATTTTCCGGCGTGTTCCAAATACCGACAATCAATTAAATAGATCCGCTGTACCAATGCAGAACATGTTTAATTTCATTAAGTTACAAAAGTACGCGCTGTGCTCTGTCGCGTCGCACGCGTTATACGCAGGTACTCCCGGTCAATCTCAATAAAGGAGGTTGGCAAAGATGAGTCCTTTATTGCCCATCATGGTCACGATAATAAAAAAATCTTATCAACATAAATTTATCATATCCATTTGAGGTTTAGGTATTTGCCCTCAAATTTTTTCAAAAGTATTATAAATAAATAAATCGCAAGTCACATAATACGACCACAAAACTTGGTATATTCAAGTCCCCACTAAATAAAAACTTATTTTTGTCAAAAATTCTTTAATTTATGGAAATCAAACAGAAGCGCCTTTTTTAAGCTGGGAGGGTTTAACCTACCCGGGTGGCCAAAAAGGTGGGTAAGATCAGTCGATCATCGCCTACATCATAGTCACGAAAATTAAAATTCTTATTTATTTTATACATATTTATAGGAACAAGAATAATGCTGGCCTTAACTTATTTTTAAAAAGTGGTATAACATTGAATCATTAAGTCACACAACGCGTCCATCAACCTATCAGACAGGGCGATTTAAAAATCGATCACGAAACTCAGGGGAGTAGGAAACTTTTTTAACATACCGCCAGAAAGGCAACTACCTAAAACTTAAAAATCTCATTTTACTTTATACCTTTTTATTTTTTGACACATATCCGTAGGCTGTTGGGCGCTATTTTATAGATCAATCAAAACTTTAAAATATAGGTGTTTTTTATTAAAGTGAGATAAACGTCACCGTTTGTAGGACCAAAAATGCTTCATCAATTCTTAATCAAACCACCTACACATCATACAGGGCGTCCCAGTAACTCAACAGACAAACTTTGCGGAGCGATTCGGCAATAGAAATTAAGAATAAAACTTCACATATAAACATATGTCCTAAACGTCATAAGTTTTTTGAACTACAGTGTGTAAAATATTTAAAAAAAAAACTTTTTTTTAACAGTCAATTTTTCAGTACCTGTAGACTTTGTAGGTATAAGAATAGGGTATATCTTTCAAAATGTAAGCAGAACTTCTTTAAAAAAACAAAAAATAGGCCACTGTACGAGCGTTTCAGCTGAAAAATCACTGCGCTCTGAGATTCTTACCCAATTTGTTTCACTACACTGCTGTCCCTCACTGCATAAAATAAAAGTTACAACACTGATGTATGAATTATTTTTTTTCTTTAAAAATAATTTTTATTGAAAATTATGGATTTAAAAGAAAATATTACTCACTGTATAATAAGATTGAGTACCAGTAACATTGGTGACCATAGTTTGTATTTATTTAAGATTAAATTTGTCTCCAGATTTTAAAAAATGCGTAATTTTTTAAATTGTTTATCTTTAACCCCCATGGACAACCCTGATAGAAATTTAGTTAGGTTAACTGTTCTTTAATGCATGCAAAGACGTCTTTTAAATATTTTTGACAAAATTTTGCATCGGTATAAAGGCTTAAAAAAATAACCTTTAAGTTTTTAACACCCCCTGTCCAGAAACTAAGACATATTGAACATACGTTGCGAATGATACAACTGGCAGAGTATGGGTCGAAGCCCGGCCCAGTATCAGGTATCTTCTGCCGAGCAGCTAGATGTGTCGAAATGCTACAATAGTCTTGGGAGAGGCTCACTACCATGGGAGGAAGCACGTTCGAGTCTCACCTCTCAGATCCCTCCTACTTGCTGCTCTGCGATCATAGAAAAGTGATTATCATGGCCTTTATTGTTAAGTGCCCTTGCATAAGTCACCTGCCAAATGCCTAAACTTTAATTAAACCCATATATATATATATATATATACATGTATGTATATGCAAGAGAGATGCGTCCCTGCATCTTGCACTAGCTTGCTTCGCAAGGAGTTGCACCCGTAAATGCCTAAATTTTAATTAAAGTTTTATATATATATATATATATATATATATATATATATATATATATATATATATATATATATATAAAATTTAATTAAAATTTAGGCATTTGGAGGTGCTTTCCTTGCTAGCAGCAACTGCAAGATGCAAGGATTGATCTTCGTACATACATGCATATATATATATATATATATATATATATAAAATTTAGTTGGAGTTTGGGCATTTACAGGTGCTTTCTTACAGTGGGCAATTCTGACAACAAAGAATATGATAATCGCTTTCTGATGATCGCAGAGCGCAGAGTAGGAGGGACCCGAGGGAGCTGAGACCTCCCTGACATGGTAATTAGCTTCCCTCCCAAGATTATTGAGCATTTAAAGCATGCTAGCTTTTCTGTCTGGCAAATATGCCTTATACCTCTGGAGGCTTAAGCCCAATCCGCATGCCCCGGCTGGTTGCGTTACTGCAGAACGTATGTTCAATATGTCTTAGTTTCTGGATAGGGAGTGATTAAAACTTTTAAAAAGTATTTCTAAACCTTTTATCCAATACAAAACCTTGCAAAATATTTAAAAGACGTCTTTATGTGCATTAAAGAACAGTTAACCTAACCAAATTTCTATCAGAGTTGTCCATGGGGGCTAAGAAGACCAATAATTTAAAGAATTACACATTTTTTTTAAATTGGAGACAAGTTCTAATCTTAAATAAATACAGAGCTGGATATCTTGTTATGGTCACGCAATCTTATTATACAGTGAGTAATATTTTCTTTAAATTTATAATTTTAATAAAGTTATTTTTAAAGAAAAAAAAATAATTCATACATCAGTGTTAGCAACTTTTATTTTAGCACAGTGAGGACGGCAGTGTGAAATAAATTCGATTAGTAAATTGGAACGAGTGATTTTTCAGCGAAACGCTTCGTTGCAATAGCCTATTTTTTACCTTTTTAAAGAGTTCTGTTTACATTTTGTAAGCATATACCCTATTCTTATACCTAAAGTCTGCAGGTACTGAAGAATTGACTGCTAAAAAAAAAGTTTTTTCTTTTTTAACATTTTACACACCGTAGTTCAAAACTATGACGCTTAGGACATATGTTTATATGAAGTTCTATTCTTAATTTCTATTGTAGAATCGTTCGATTAAGTTTGTCTGTTGAGTTACTGGACACCCTGTATGTAGGTAATTTGATTAAAATTGATGAAACCTTTTGATGCCTAAACGGTGACGTTTATCTACTTTAATAAAAATACCTATTTTTTAAAGGTTTTGATTGTCTATGAAAATAGCGCCCCAGCTTTTGCGATATGTATGTCAAAATAAAAGGTATAAAGCAAATAAATTTTAAGTTTTAGGTAGTGCCTGGCGGTATTTAAAAAGTTTCCTTACCCCCTAAGTTTCGTGATCGAGTTTGAATCACCCTGTATTAGGATTGATGGACGTGTTATGTGACTTAATATATTGTTTTATACCACTTTTTAAAAATAAGTTAAGACCTAGTCATTATCCTTATTCCTACAAATCTAATGAAATAAATAAGAGCTTCTTAATTTTCGTGACTATGATGGGGCGATGATCGACTGATCTTTTACCACCTTTTATTTTTGGGTAGGTTAAACCTTAGCTTAAAAAAGGTACTTCTGTTTGATTTCACAATAAAGAATTTTGACAAAACAAGTTTTACTTAGTGGGGGACCTTGAGCTAGCACCAGAGATTTTGTGGTCGATGTATTATGTGACTTGCGATTTATTTATTTATAATACTTTTTGAAAGAATTTGAGGGCAAATACCTAAACCTCAAATGGATATGATAAATTTATGTTGATAAGATTTTTTTATTATCGTGACCATGATGGGCAATAAAGGACTCATCTTTGCCAACCTCCTTATTGAGATTGACCGGAGTATCTGGCGTATAACGCGTGCGACGCGACAGAGCACAGCGTACTTTTGTAACTTAATGAAATTAAACATGTTCTGCATTGGTACAGCGGATCTATTTAATTGATTGTCGGTATTTGGAACACGCCGGAAAATAAAAATGAAACTACAAGAACTAACCAGAACCAACCAGAACTAACCAAAACAAAATAAAACAACCCTAGCAGCAAGCTGACGTCATTATGACATCATTTTTAAGTCATTTTTGGTCATAGGACGCCATCAGACCAAAATTATGACGTAATTTTAACGTCATTTAATTGACGTGTTTTTGACGTCGTTGAAGTGACGTCTTTTTGACTAATAACGTCATGTTTAGAAAACCCGCCAGAAAAATTCTGTGACATTATATGATTCGTGTCAAAATCCAACCGAAATATCATATGGCAAAAAATAAGACTAATAATTTTGCGTATGTTGCGATGGCGTAATGGACAATAAACTACTACATTTATTCAACATCTTCGCTTTTTATCGCCTACACCGTACCGTTGAGACTAATATAGTTCGAGACCGGTCTGCGGTTGGTGATCTCACTTAGCTTTGAAAGAAATATCTTCGGCTAGTGTGAAAATCTGCATCTCTAGGTTGGACAGTGTCCCGAGAGATGCGTCCTTGCATCTTGCATTACTTGCTTGCAAGGAAATTTCAAGCAGTACGGAGTTTTTTCCTATTTCAATTTTCAAATAAAATGTCATATTAATTTAGCTTTTGAAAAAAAGTATATGCGTCAATTTTTCGTCATCTTAAAGACGTCATTAACGGGACGTCTTTTTGTCTGTGACTTGGGGAGGTCAATTTAACGTCATTTTGTCGTCATCTTATGACGTCTTTGCTGACCAAATGTGACCAAAAATGACTAAAAGAGACGTCAATAAGACGTTAGCTTGCTGCTTGGGAAGTAAATGAAGAACTAAAAATCGACGCTCGGTGGCAAGTCTGCCACCGTTGTCAAAATAAATGCAGTAAACAACAAATAAAAATTAAAAATTTTAAACCTTAATAATGGTTAATTCTTAATTTTTTTATTTATATTCAATTTATCTTGACAACGGTAGCAAACTTGCCACCAAAACGTCGATTTTTTTAATTCTCCATTTAATTGTTTTAATTTTTTGGTTTGTTTAGGTAGTTTTAATTTATTTTCCGGCGTACACCCAAATAACTACAAATATTTCAATGAAATTAAATTTTACAGCGCAAATTGAATAGCGACGCGTCTGCTTGAAAACGCGTCGATTCTGTGGTAGCAGCAAAGTTTCTTTCATCGCACGCATTACACACGTCATATGTGTGTCTTGCCTTGACTGAGACCACGCGTTTGAGTTATTTCAATATTTTTATTTATAAAATAAGAGGTCTATTTAAAAAAAATTAACGAGTGTTTTCCAGTTTCTTAAGAAGGGTTATCAGCGAAAACACGGCTGCCGCCTTTTAATTTAATCAACAACAAGCCTGGGCTATGTATGCCGAACATAGTTTTCTCCAACATTTGCGGAAAGTGTCATCTTCGTAGCAAAGTCAGTGGATTTTCCTTGGGTTATTGCGAGAACTAATTTCCAGGCTTACTTAAGTTTAATTTATCACATAGTGGTTTTACCAGCAATCTTCCTTATATGCAGCCACAGAGAGTAGAGTTTAAAGTGGGGGTTTAGGTGAAGTTTAACACGTGTTGCTCCAATTTAATTATGCTCAGTTCTTTTGGAAAATATGTACATTATGCCTACGTAAGTTGGCGTCATATGGGAAACCTTTTATTATTAATTTTACAAAAAAAGGGTTACTCCATAATAAAAATTCTGTATGGTTCAAAACGTAATTTTCGCTTAGGAGTAAGGTACCTGTATTTTTGCTAATATTCCAAATTGTTATAAATAAAGGATATTTGGAATAAATAACCGTTTTTAAATATGTTATTTTTTTATGTAGAAAGAAAGTAATTTTTAATTTTTGTTTTGCTAAAATTAAAAAAATAATAAGTTTTACATTAATACATTTTTCTTATTTTAATGTCACTAAATTTGAAAACAAAAATATGAAATTGTCCCATAAAATTTATTATTATGAAATTTATTGCACTAAAGTAAAAACCTAAATTTTTACCATTATCACAGAAAAAAGAATGAAAAATATATATTTTTTAAATAAACAAAATTGTATATTAGAATTATTTTTTTACTCTATACATCTTTCCTTTGTACTAATTTTTAATATGAGCAAATATACAGGTACTTTACTCGTTCGCAAAAATTATATTTTTGGCCAAATCTCGTAGATGAATGATAAAATTTGATATCTGATGATTGCTTTTAGGTTTTTGATCATGCAGACCTTCTTATAAAGAATAACTTTTTCGTAAAATGGTTAATAAAAAGTTTCCTATATGATGCCAACTTACATGGGCACACTGTATTTTTTTTTTAGTTTTTAAAAAGCAAATGATAAAATAAAATTTTATTATTAAAACAAAAAAATCATGACAGGCAGTATGAATTTCGCCACAAAAGATCTACAGCAGATCATTTTTTCCTTTGTATTACACTGCTGGAATAGGTCTCTTAAGTTTCTAGGGTAAGTCCCAGATCGTTGCTCCTGATATATCCGAAGCTTTTGACCAGAACTGGTATGCCGCGCTCCTTAATAAGCTTTACTCCTATGGTCTTTTAGCCAAACTCTGTACTTAACTTTCTAGTTATCTTTCTAATCGACATATATCAGTTATTGTGGATGGCCACTCTACGCTTTCACCAAGAAAATTCTACAGTGCCTCGGGGCTCAGTACTAGAACCAAAATTGTTTCTTCTTCACATCAACGACCTTTACTCGTCCACAACTAATTTCATTCATAGTTTTACCGATTATACTACGCTTCACTCCAGATTTCAGGTTCCTATACCAATCCCCAAACCTGATTTAGAAAGCAAAAGCAAAGCAATGCAGATATCTCTTTTACAGGACCTTAATTTTATATTGGCTTAGGACGCCAAAAATCTCGTTTATTTTAATGCATCCAAATCACAATCATGTTCCTTGTCGCGAAAAAGTCATCAAATACCCATCCTTTACTTATAAGCGGCCATGTTTTGCGGAGCAATTATACCTTCAATCTTGTGGGATTCACATCTAAAAATAACCTTAACTGGCATAAACACATTGTTTCTATAGCCATGGCAGCTTCAAAAAGCTTGAAGTTCTCTTTCAAGCCTAAAAGTATGTTTTTTTTCTAATTTATACACTTGCATGTGTCCTAAATTCGACCTCCCTTGGGCTGCTCTCTTTGCCCATCTTCGGGCTGTGGAGGATTTATTGCTTTTTAATAAGTGCCATTGTGCCAAAAAAACTGGGCAACAAAAACAAAAATCTAGCTTTATCTTCTAATCTATTAATGTTGTCAAAGCAATATAATTTTTTACCAGCCACTAGGTACACCAGCAATTAAATATTGGGAAACACTTCCCTACTCGGATTTTAAAGTCGCAGTTTTTTTGGCGACGATGGTACTTCCATCGCTGCCCTGAAGAATTGTTTAGTATAACTCTTCGTCCAACTTGCTAGGCCCCGAACTTCCTACTTTGTACATTCTTTTATTCCTAGAGTTTCTAGAATGTAGAACCTGTTGTTGCCAGCGAAGGTCGTTCTTCCCCCCAATTTTTAATATTTAAGTCCCGTGTCAACAAACTTTCGCTTACTTTGCTTAAGACACCCAGGGTACGTTAGTATTTTAGCTTTAAGTCTTCGTGAATTGTCCAAAGATTTAAAAAAAAAACGTCCTTTGATCTGTTTCATCAACGTTGTCCAGTAGGTATTTGCATAAAGCACTTATAAAAATAATAATCCATGTTTCTTTAGATACAGATTTTAATAAATGCTGTTACTAAGCGGTCTTCCAAAAAATGTTTTTTTTTGTTAAGAAATATTTCGAAAATCGGTAGGTGCTTGATCTGGGCTAAACAGTGGATGGTCTACTAGTATAATTATAAATTTATAAAATGTATTAAATATGTTTTCGTTAAATACTACAGGAACTTTTAATAGGAGTGATAGTTTTTTAAATAGAGATTTCTTAGTTTCTAATTCATATTGTTTTAATTTTCAGGTGTTACTATATTTAGTATAGTGTGCAGTTTTATGATGCAATCTCTCTTAATCGGTTGGAAGTATTAAAAAATATTAACAAAGTGGTAGCTCAGTTGTTGCTACTCAACGTTTATTCACTCGAGAATTGGGTCGCCATCATCCATACTCTGCGCAGAGTATACGCCGCACTGTGGAAAAGATTTAAAAGTAAGTTTAGAGGTGAAGTTAAGTCATATTCACACTTTTCCACAGTGCGACCTATAAACTGCGCAAAGTACCGATGATGGCGGCCCAATTCTCGAGTGAATAAACGTTAAATGGCCACAACTGAGCTATCACTGTGGTAATATGTTTTTATTACTTCCAACCGATCGAGAGGAGTCAGATGCTGCATTATAAAACTGCACACTAAACTTAATATAGTATTACCAAAAATTAATAAAATATGGATAAGAAACCATTTCCTAAACACCAAGAAATCGTCTGGGCTGGATGGCATACCAGCGGTCGTTTTAAAAAATGTGCTCCAGAACTTTCACCAATCTTAACTCGGCTCTTTCGAATTTCTTACGACACAGGTACCTTTCCGGAGAGCTGGAAAGCTGCACGTGTTCAACCTATTCCCAAAGGATCAAATCTCTTCCATCTAACAATAGACCAATTTCAATTATTTTAGTTCTTTGTGAAGTAATGGAAAAATTAAATAATTCACAAATTCTTGAGTACTTAGAAAAACACAAAATTTTGCACGACAGGCAGTATGAATTTCACCATAAAAGATCTACAGCAGACCTTCTTTCCTTCGTATCACACTGCTGGAATAAGTCTTTTGAGTTTCTAGGTGAGTCCCAGATCGTTGCTCTTGATATATCCAAAGCTTTTGACCAGGTCTGGCATGGCGCACTTCTTAATAAACTTCCCTCCTATGGTCTTTCAACTAAACTCTGTACTTGGCTCTCTAGTTATCTATCTGATCGACGTATATCAGTTATTGTGGACGGCCATTCTTCAAGCTTTCACCAAGTTAATGCTGGAGTGCCTCAGGGCTCAGTTCTGGCACCAACATTATTTCTTCTTCACATCAACGACCTTCTCTCGTCCACAACTAATTCCATTCATAGTTTCGCCGACGATAGTACCCTTCACTCCAGTTTTCAGGTTCCTAAACCCATCACTAAACCTGATTTGGAAAACAAACGCAGAGCGATGCAGATATCTCTTTCGCAGGATCTTAATTTAATATTGGATTGGGGCGCCAAAAATCTCGTCCACTTTAATGCATCCAAAACACAATCATGTTCCTTGTCGCGAAAAGAGTCACCAAATACTCATCCTCTACTTATGAGCGGCCAAGTTTTACAGAGCAAAGACACCTTCAATCTTGTGGGCGTCACATTTGAAAGTAACCTTAACTGGCATAAACACATTGTATCTATAGCCACGGCAGCTTCAAAAAGCTTGGATTTCTCTTTCGAGCCAAAAAGTATTTTTCCCCTTCTAATTTATACACTTTATATGTGTCCCAAATCTGACCTCCCTTGGAGTATTGTTCTCATATCTGGGGCATGGCTTCCCCACAACCCTAAGCATTCTGGATTCTATTTAAAGAAGAGCTATTCGTCTCATTAATGATCCTTCACTTTCATGGCTTCTGCTCTAAAGAATTATCCAGTATAGTTCCTCCACTCACGGTTCCCAACAGAGAAACTCGTGGTTCCGCGCGTATGCATCCTATACGGTCAACTGACAGGCCCGAACTTCCCACTTTGTTCGTTCTTTTATCCCTAGAGTTTCTAGAATGTGGAACCTGCTGCCCGCGGAGGTCTTTCCTTCCCCCAAATATTCAAGTATTTAAGTCCCGTGTCAACAAACTCCCTCTTACCTCGCTTAAGACACCCACGGTACGTTAGTATTTAGGCTTTTAGTTTTCGTGGTTTGTCCAAAGATAAAAAACCTAGTCTCTATTTTTTCTATTTAAAAACTACCACTCTTAGTGAAAGACTCTTTACTAAAAAGCAACATTACGTAATTTCTGTCGTTATTGATGACTGCAAATCATTTTAAATACCGTCACAAACCATTAACGTCCCGCTTATTTATCCCAGCACATGACGTCAGAGGTCACAGGTAAGCCAGGGCCAAGAGACCTTTAACACGGGAATTATCGGGTCCTATAGGAATAATTAAGGAACGCGACCCACGGGGTGAGTTATGCGGCGTCTCCCGTGCGGAATTTAGCAAGTTACCAGGAGATAAATAGGGAGAAGGAAAGGTAAGCGTACATTCTTTAAAAATACGGGGTATTTTATAAGTGAATTATCTTTAAGGAGCAACAGGTAATACAGAGTGTCCAGAACTCTGCAGGCAAACCCTAGTGGATGATTTGCCAATGAAAAATACTTATATTGTGACGTACAGTTTGGACAGGCTGCACTTTATGCCAAGGAAGACAAAAGCGGCTACAGACCCGCAATGAAATCCTCGACTTGTCCTCGACTTGAACGTTTCGTACTGAAGTAGAGGTTAATTTGATTTGTTTTGGTTTCTAGCTTAGCGCTAATTTGTTCAAACAAGTTAAAGACGTTTTCCACTTTTTTAAGTTAAAAGTCGTATCCTGTAAAATTCAGTGTTAAATAAGACATACAGTCCACTGAATCGAATTTTTAATAAAATCAACAGAGCCATTTCCGGTTGGTCGTTGCGCAGTTGTTGTTCCTGCCGTGGTGCTATTTTTGTGGTTTTAAGAATTGGTATTCATGTTTTATTAATCTTAATTGATTCTTTTGTTTTGTTAAAGTTGTTGGTATGTTTGTTTATCTCTATGGCTTTCCTGTACAGTCCAATCTGAACTGTCTAATTTGTTGTTTTGCAAAACCTCCCTTAATACAGAATCAAGGTAGTTCATTTGGCTGTACTTTTAAATTGACCTTATGGGTTTATGACAATACAAGATGCATTATAATTGAATAAACCAGCACATATACGTTCTTCAGAAAATAAAAATAAACAACGTTTGAAGGGACAGTACTCGTAAAATTTTTTAAATAAATTTAATTTTAAATTATCATCCTGGATTACCATGTCTTTAACAAGACTAAGTTTAACATAAATTACCAAAAAAGTTAATTGACGTTAACGTTGAATTTGATCCAAATAATAAAGAAACAACATTTTATGTTTAATTCATCATTATTTCATTTATCTTTATTATCCACACGTATTCGTAGTTAAATCAAACAGCCTTCACTTCAGATACTGAATGTAGGTAGTACAAAGGGTAGATTTATAAAAGCTTTGCATAATCAAAAGGTTTTTAATTATGAGAAACCCTTTGGAAACTGTAAGCTTATATTGTCAGAATTAGGGATTCTGCGGCACATTCGTATGAAAATTGTAAATAGTCACACATATTTAGTTGTCGTGCACTGACAAAAACACGTTTATTTTTAAAATTACTTTGATTTCTTTTTAAGTAAAAATGTAAGTTTAAAGCGGTTAATTTATTGTAGTGGATTATTTAAAAAAAAATTAGGCCTATACTAAAGAAATATAAAGCAATATCCAATTTGTTTTAAACCTATAGCTATAAACAGCTATAGCCTAGCCAACAAGTTTAAAAACGTGGTAATAAAAAATAAAGCTTTAAAAATATGTGCAGAAAGCGTTTAATAAAGTCTAAAAAATGTTTCCTAAGGACTTATTAGCACATACAAAAATTTTGAATGTTATTACCAATATAATAAATATAAAAAATAGTGTTTAGTTGTATGGTAATAACTTTTAAAAATAATGACATTTAAGGAATTTGGAAAAAATGAAAAAGAAGGAAATTTTCAATAAAAAGTCTCTTTTGGAACTGTATCTCATTATTTATATTTTTTTAACGCTAAAAGTGGGGCTCCGCGAGGTCTTTACGGCATAGGCGCGACGTCTTAAAAGCCAGTATATTACTTAAAATATATTTTTCTATAGTACTAAGTAATACCATAAAAATTTGATATGGTATAATCTAGACAGCATAAGCAAGTTAGCAAGAAATAGATTTTGTTAAATAATGTTAATAACGTCATAAAAAAATATAAATATTTTTTTTTGTATATCTTTATTAATTACCTAAATAAGAGAAGTTTTACAAAGAAAAAAATATAAACATTATTTAGAATTTTGTCATAATTTATAACGACAAAATCTGGAAAATATATGTTTATTAAAGGAATAACTTTCTGAAAAATCGACAAAATGTATTTTTTCACACAAGTTTTTTTCGTTTAAGTGTCTAGATTATGCCATAATTTTTTTATAGTTTTGAGTTGGTATATATTACTATAAAAAAATAATTTAGGTAATATGGTGGCTTTTTAGACGGCGCGGCCATGCTGTAGCGTCTTCGTGAAGCCCAATTTTTAGCGTTAAAAAAAACACAGAAAAAGGAGATATACCCATTGCAAAAACCTTAAATGTCATTCTTTTTTAGGTTATTTAAAAAAAACTAAACACATTTTTCTATTTTTTTCCTATTTTGGTCATAATAAAAGCAATTTTTTATGTACTAATAAAAATCAGTTTTTTGGACGTCATTCTGAATCGAATAAGCTAACGCACATATTTTTGTGAGTCTTAATTTCTATTTACCACGTTTTTAAACTTGTTGACTAGACTATTTATTAATTTTTTAAGTGTGGCAAAAATGATTAAAAGTCTTAAAATACGTCAATATTTCTGCAAAACATCATTCCATTTTCAAATGACCATTGTTTTATTTATCTTCAATACCCACGCATATGTGTATTTAAACAAAACGGCCTACACTACAAACATTAAATAGAAATCGTACAGGTGAATTTATCAAAGTTTGGTTTAATCAATAAGTTGTTAATTTTGAGAATTTATTTAAACTAAAATTTATTTGTACAGGGTTTTTACAATTATTTTTAGTCTCGTTGTACGTCTAAAGATAAAAAAACTAAGATACTTTAGAAAATGTAGAGTTTCTCAAAGGCAGTGGCGGCTCATGACATTTTTCAGGGGCAAGGCACAAGGAAAAAAAAGAAATATGGTAATTGTCTAGAAAGTGGGAGGAATTTCGATTTTGACGAAATTTGACATATTATGGGGTTTTTTCGGAAACGTTCTGTTTCCGAAATATCAATCATCAAAGGTGAAAATCAAACCTACCTCATTTTCACTTTATTTTTTTCTTCTTTATCCACACAATTCTTGATTTTAAGCTAACAGTGGAACACAATATCTGATTTGCATCTTTTAAATTTCAATTTTTCACGTATTTTATCACTTTTATTTTTAAATTGTATAGCTTCACTTTTTATCGTAGCAGGTTATGGTGGATGCGCTGGAGCAGCATATGCATGGCTTGTTGCATTTTTAAAGGGAACCTTCGCAATTTGTTTGATAAAAGGTGTAAAATACATAGAAAACGGGGTTTTAAAAGGTGAAAATCAAACTTTGTGGGTCATTTTAGTTTTAAATGAAGAATTGTGGGCAAAAAGAAAGTGGAATATAGTAAAAATAAGAATGGTTTGACTTTTCATTTTGATGATGGTTATCTTGGAAACAAAACGTTTCCCATTTTTTTTAAATTATGATTAGTGCCCCAAAAAATCCCCATTTGCCACATTTTGTCAAAATCGGAGTTGCTCCCACTTTCTAGACAATTACTAAAAATATTATTAAAAACTTTTCCTCTATTTAAAAAAAGTCCATTCGCCCATTTTCTTACTGCAGAATACTTCGATCACTTTGCTTGTGACCGAACACTTACAAATCCAGTCATATTTTTATAAATATGATTAAGGATACGTCTTAAAAATGAAATCCGATTGGACGGATTGCCTTGAACTTAATACTGTGGTCTTTGCCCTAAAATTTATCGGATGCAGATAATCCGGTTTTAAATTCTTTTACCAACCAAGAAACGTATATACGATGACAAAGAGAGCAAACAGATAAAAATAGGCTTTTATCTTTTCTTTTGTGGTATTTTTAAATAAATTTTATTTTATTTTAGAAAATAAGACAAAACAATAATGCAAACCACAAAAGAAACACTATTACAATATTTCAGCAAATATTTAAGCTCTTTTTATTTCCCTCTATTTCGTTTTTACACTTGTCAGCTGGCTTACTTACATGTAATTTTTAAACCTGTTGTTGATCCATTTCTAAATTATCTTATTATCACATCACATAACTCTTAACATACGCAGTAGTTAACTATACTTGTTAAAATTAAACGTATAATCAACGATTTATTCACACTGTATAACCACAATCAACAATAAATATTGCTTCTACAACTCTACAACCCAACACTTTCGTTGAGGCTTCGACTTCTGTCTGGACACACGTAATTTCTGCCCATGCACTGTACTATTATCGCGTTTAATAAAGTAAAGAAAACTTAAGTCGCGGAGCAAAATAAATAAGACAAAGCGGGAACAATTTTTGCGTTCTCGTACACGTATGTCGTATCTAACTTCATTTGTTTTGTTTATGCGCCGGTTTGGAAAGAAAATTTTAATATTTAGGCTTTGCGTTGAAGTAATTTAGAAGTAAGTTTTAGAGAGTATTGTGTTAAGAAAAGCATAGTTAAATATTTGACATTAAATTATTTTTAACAAAATCGTGCCATTTTTGTTTATTTAAAAGGTTGGGCACGTTTCCTTGTGCCCTTTGGTACAACCTGCCAGTGTTAAAATGGTAGGTTCTTCAAATTAAATTCTGTTCAATATTTCTGCGAATATTTAAGATATGCTTACCAAACTTGGTAAGTTGTTTATTTTGCAATCTTTTTACAGGTTTTACATACAGTTATATCTACAAAAAACTATTACTGAAGACAATTCTGGTTTTTACTAAATAAATCTAATACAGTGCTAAATTTTTGGCCATTGGTTTGGTTGCTGTTATTTATAAGGCGAGAAATTTTACGTACGGTGTTTTGTGTGTGTATATTGGATTTAAAACACTCGCTTTATAAATCTTCCCGGTAGCACAGTGAACACAGTCTTTGAGCTTTAACTTAGAAGAGCCAAGTTTAATCCTCAGCCAGTAGAATCGAAGTCGAGTAGTTATTATTTAAAAATAATACCCGTAACTACTCCGTTATCTAAAAGGTGCTTTAAAATGCAAAAACTGCATGTTTCAGTATGTGAACAACATTGTCGAAACAGGAAAAAGATAGGTTAAACATCAAATAACCTTACACATGGTACTTAGGCATAAGCGTTCGTGGGTTGTCACAGAATATTAAAAAATATATATAAACAATGAGCGTCCAAGGCTATAACCAAAAACTTAGCAACGTTCTTTATGTCTAAAGCCGTGTGTCCTTACTTAGTAACATATAACAGAAACTTGTTGCTGATACATGTTGAAAAACAAATACCTCGTTGCATTTTTATGAAATTTTAAGAAACATGTTAGATAATATTGTTAATAACAGTGTAGAGTAGTAAGCCGCGTCCTCACTTGCTACTCAACACTGTTACCAACAATAATGGTATTCAACATGTTTTTAAAATTTTATAAAGCACGTATTTGTTTTTCAACATGTATTAGCAACAAGTTAGTAAGTGAGGACACGGCTTTAGATTAGAGCGTTATTAAATATGTTTAGTAATAAAGTAAAGTTATCAGAGAAAACTAATAATAATCTTCTTGTAATTAGGATAACATACGCAATTATATTTTAACCTGTTTTTTAATATTAAATGGTATTTTTACATAGGCTCCATTTGTTTTTATACCAGTGCCATAAAACCTATCTACAGGCTATCCACGGATGGGGTTTACAAGGGGACAAATATATATACATATATATATATTTATATAAATATATATACATATATATATATATATATATGCATATGAACACCTAGTACAAAAAGTATACATTTTGGGAATTTTAAAAATATACATTTTTGGGAAATTTAAATATAATTGGGTTACTTAACATTGGGAAATTTGGTACATAAAACAATACGTGAAGTGTCAAGGTTTAAAAAGTAGAAATCAAACAATTTTCTAGGTTACTCTTATAATAATAAAACAAAAACATTAAACAAGCAGAGTTGCCTAGAAATGCAAAACAAATAGTGAAAAATTTAATATTTAAAGAGAAACAAAATTTTAAGACGGGGATTGATTGTTTATTAGATAAGAAAGAGTTAGTAAAGTCAAGTAAAGAGTTAAAGTTTGAGTTAAGCCCCGTACGGGCTATCCCTAGGGATATGCCCGTACTAAATTTAGTTAATCAAATAAGTTAAGTTGGTTTTTAATGCAAAGTTAGTGTTGATGGTCCACCGGTCTCATTGTCCCAATAGATAGTTCCATACGGTACATAGTCCCAGTGACGTTAAAGTGACCCTATAAATGTATCCAAAATTACAACGTCACATATGGTGGAGGCGCCCCCGTTCCCAGTGACCTTGTGAAACGTCGGTTATGGTAGGCTGTGCCCGCCCCAGTTCCAGTGCCCTTTGTGAAGCGATAGGAAAAGTCGCTTATGGTACGCCCTTCCTACCCCTCAGTTTATTTGTGGAAGAAAATACCATATATATGGTAAAGGCGTCCCGTTCCCCGGAGAAGAATGTGTGTGAAAGGACGAAAATGGGGAAAAATATGCTGCGTAGCGTAGCTGCAAGGAGGTAGCAGCGTAGCTACAAAGAAAAGGAAGATAAGGTATATCTTCAGTTTGAAATATGGCTAAATGGAGTTAGCCAGAGGTGATAAAGAAGAATATGGAAATATATTTATTTGTGTCGAAGTTGTATGGTACGTCGTGAAGACGGAGTTCAGAAGCAGCATGAGGCTGCATTAGCACTGGAAGCCGCAGCTCTACCTATGGGGAAGAGCTCTGAAGTATGGTCTTGAATGGTGGGGTACAAGACAGTTACAGCGGCCCTGAGAAAGCTCAGGATATGGGTAAATTGGCACGACGGCTGCAGTAACCTGATGTAGAAGAAGAAAATGGGAATGAAAGGCAGACAATGGTACGTGGAGAAGTACGGACAAATGGCCAATGGAACGCACCATCAAAGATCATGGACAGGCAGGCAAGGTGGACGCTAATTTTTTATAAAGGCTAGTATAAGAAAATGTGGAATATTAGGTTAATTTCTAAGTATAAATCTAAAAAAATTGATTTTCTTTTATGTAAGAGATATTTTTTTGTTTTTAAACTATCCAATAAATTTAAAAAAGAGCAAAAGATAAAATAGAAAAAAATCACCTAATTAATAGTACATGTAAAACATAGTTAATTATTTTCTTTCCCACTGGTATATTAAATAAATCATTGAATTACCTTTTAATGGTTCAACGTTTTGCTGACGAGACAAGGCCAAGTTCACTTTTATTGTTACAGGACAGGTCAGTTTTAAATAACACAAACTTTTTTTCTTATTTAGCTGTTTGTGTAGTACATAAATATCTAGTAAACTTAAAGATTAATAAAAAAATTACAATTTATGAGTAACAATAATTAGGTAATTTTTTGTCTAAAAATAATCTTACCGTTAAAACTATATTTATTTAAAGTACCTACTTAAAGAAAAGCTTAAAAGGTTTTTAACAATTAAGTTAAAATCTTATTTGAACTAATTGTTTCAGCAAAAACATCTCTAGAACTTTTAAATAATTATTTTAGATAATTTATCCGGAAGAATTTTTAAAATTTCAAAAAAAAAGAGTCATAATGTTAAATATAACCTAAATGAATTATTTTTAGAAAACAAAACTATTTTTACATTTTTCGTGCATTTTTTTTTTTGAAAAAAATAATTGGCAAAAACAAAAAAATTAATAAAACGTTAAGATTATTTACGATAAATATAATTTATATAATAAGTAACATAATGTTAGGTTTTAAATCATTTGTAAGCTATATGGAACTATCGTTTTTCGATAATATTGCTAATTTTTTTTTTAAAGTTTAAAGTAAATTTGTCTGATTTCTAATAGCGTTGTGGGTCCAACGCTTTCAGGAAAAGGGCATATGTGAACACCTAGTACAAAAAAGTATACATTTTGGGAATTTTAAAAATATACATTTTTGGGAAATTTAAATATAATTGGGTTACTTAACATTGGGAAATTTGGTACATAAAACAATACGTGAAGTGTCAAGGTTTAAAAGTAGAAATCAAACAATTTTCTAGGTTACTCTTATAATAATAAAACAAAAACATTAAACAAGCAGAGTTGCCTAGAAATGCAAAACAAATACTGAAAAATTTAATATTTAAAGAGAACAAAATTTTAAGACGGGGATTGATTGTTTATTAGATAAGAAAGAGTTAGTAAAGTCAAGTAAAGAGTTAAAGTTTGAGTTAAGTTCCGTACGGAGCTATCCCTAGGGATATGCCTGTACTAAATTTAGTTAATTCAAATAAGTTAAGTTGGTTTTTAATGCAAAGTTAGTGTTGATGGTCCACCGGTCTCATTGGGTATTGAACAGTGTTGCCAGAGACTTTTTCGGGGATTTTGATGACAAGATTAAACGAGATTTTAAAGTAAAAACGAGGATTTTTAACGATATATATATAGATATATATATATATATATATATATATATATATATATATATATATATATATATATATATATATATATATATATATATATATATATATATATATATATATATATATATATATATATATAGATACATATATTAGATATACAAATATAGAACAGTAAACGCAGATGTCGAGTACGTTTGGATAAGCAAAGAGAACGGGAGAAAATTGTGCATCGACAACATCGCATCGTCCGCTCAATCAAACTTATGTGATTTACTGTATTCAGAAATATCCTTCACCTGTGAATTGCAAAGGAGAATAAAGATTTTCCACAACCTGTATATCTATATATATATATATATATATATATATATATATATATATATATATATATAGATATAGATATATATATATATATATATATATATATATATATATATATATATATATATATATATATATATATATACAGGTGTGGAAAATCTTTATTCGCCCTTTGCAATTCCCAAGTGGAAAAGAGAGTATTTCTGAATATACTGAATCACATAAGTTTGATTGAAACAGACGATGCGATGTTGTCGATGCACAAATTTTTCCCCGTTCTCTTTGCTTACATCCAAACGTACTCCCCTATTGGGACACTGGCGCCGACGGTTTTCGTTTTGCGTATCAGGAACTTGCAGCGTTCGGGTATTGAACAGTGTTGCCAGAGACTTTTTTCGGGGATTTTGATGACAAGATAAAACGAGATTTTTAAAGTAAAAACGGGGATTTTTAACGATTTAGAAGGTAGTCTACTCTGATCGCCATTTAACGTCCTTAACATTAAATATGACTATAATTTAAATTATTAGAATGGAGGTAAAAACATTTTTAAAGGTACGTTTTGATCTTACTTTTATTGCATGATATTTACGTCAGATAAAAATTCTGGCTGGTGTAAACAGTCAAAAAGTTATATCAGACCAAAGTCGGTCTATATAAGGTCACGATATTCGGCCATATTGCTTTGACGTGTTATGACGTCACATCTCCCATTTTTCGGCCATTTTGTTCAGTGCCGGAGATATACAGTTTATTGTATTAGTAGAACAAACGTTTACACGTCAGTTTTTAATTGTTATTAAGTTATAAATTCTTTTACTTTAAATAAAAACATTTGGAATTACATCTTTCAACAAATATCACTTCCAAAACAATGCAAAATTAAATGCGCAAATTCTAGACGCCACTGGATTGATCTTTAGCTTTGATTTTTACCCAGTCTTGCCAACTTTTCTCCGAGAAGTGCCTTTCCTTGCGTCCCCGACCTCGAACCGCCTAAAAGTTGAGGATATGTCGCAACCTTATAAATATAAACTAACCTTGATATCAGACAACATTTTTGACCGTGCACATTAGCTAGAATTTCTATCTGACATAAATATCAGGCAATTAATGTCAGTTGTAAACAAACCATTATTTTTATTTACATTTTACTTAAAATTCTCGATTTTTACGTAAACATTTTTTTTGGTTCTTAATTTCTTTGGCGTAGAAAATAAATTTTTTGCCAATTAAAAGGCGGCCCTTAAATGTGATTTTTTGGAACCACGCGGGGGATTTTTATCGTAACCCACCTGGCCACACTGATGGTATTCAATTCAGTAGCATGGTAGACATGCACGGGGAGTGCAACTCCTAGTTAATTTTTTTTGGTGCATTTTTTACGTAAATATTAAATATTTGAGTATCCTAAAAAAATAATAATTTAAATGCATTAAATCCTGAAAAGTTAAAAGCATAATTCTTTTTGCCATTTGGATTTTAACAAAACTTTAAAAAAAAGAAGTAAATTTAAATAAAATATTCTCTAAAAAAATAAAAAAACATAAAAGTATTTCTAACGGAAATGTTTATGAAATGTGGAAAATCTTTTTAAAATCTAGGTTATTATGGTTCTGAAAGAGACCACAATTTTAAGCAAGACAATATTTCAATCTGTTATTAAATTCGGTTCTCTTTGGTTAATCAAGCATTTGAGGTGATATGCTACCGGGTGGTGCAAGTGGTGCAAGGCAACAGGGCGCGGAAATTTTTAAAAAAGGGCGGAAATGCAGCAGTATCACAGACATGCCGTTTCTTAGTTAATGGAGGTTCAAGTGACACCTATCATTACACATGCACTTCCTACAATTTCGTTAACAGCCGATGGTTTCAAACTTTTATAATAATTTCAAAAATTGTACTTTTCGCTGGTACAAGACCTTTTTTAAATAATGCAAACTTCCCAATTATTTCTTCTGCTTAATTACCAGCATAGTACTACTTAATAATTTGTACTTTTTGTCAACGATATTGACCAAAATTTAAAAAAAATCTAAATTAAGCAGGATTAGCAGCAGTTTGCAACACAGCAAATGACATTTGAAAGATTTGAGTCGACCCAACTCCGAAAAAAATCTGTCCCCAAACCTAGTTCAAAAAGCCCCAAATTGATATTTTATTTTTCCTGAAAGCCCTTAAATTTTAAAAATTAAATATACATTATACAATTACATTCTAAAATCACAAAAATAAAGTAAAAAAGGTTTAATAAGATTACTATTATTATTTTAATTTTACCCTGAAAGTTAAGGCAAGTCGGCAACCCTGTACTTGACATCTACGTACCGCAGACCCGCAGACGCTCTCGTATGGATTTCGTCTCCCGCTCCGGCACGAAAGAGTGGGGCTGTAATTACGGTGGGCGGAAACATATTGGAGAAGAGAAGGGAGATTACTAAATCACATGAGTTCGACTGAAACAGAATGAGGTGTTTCCCCGCCCGTTCCCCTTTCTGTCTCCCCCACCACTGCGCCAACGCGCTCGCTTTGTTTATGGCTGATCGAGCTCGAGCACGCAGTTGCTTCTTTGCACGCGTGGAGGGTGTTACTGCTTCACATATTATGATAATTTTTTTACGTAAATATTAAATATTTTGGTGTTTGATGAATTTATTGCTTTAAATGAATCAAATACTGCCATTTTTAAGAGCTTTTTTTGCCGTTTGGAGCTAAACAAAATAAAAAGAAATCCCGAAAGAAAGAATAAAGAAATAATTCTAAAAATAAAAATATAATCCTAAAAAAATTAAAAACATAAAAGTATTTCTAACAAAATTTCTTATAAAAACTTTTTAAAATCTTAGTTTATAAGGTTCTCAAAGAGAACCATTTTGTGCAAGACAATATCCCAACCTGTTATAAAATTCTGGGTTTTGTGTTTTCAAGTATTTCAGGTGTTATGCCTATAAGAACCTGACTAAGGCGGAGTTCATCCAAGTCATTTGCACGTTCATGACGATACCTATAAATTTGTTGCTTAACGTGTCCCCAAAGAAAAAATCATTTGGTGCCAGATCTTGTGATCTAGGAGGCCATTTTATGGTACCTCTTCCGCTGATTATACGATTTGGAAACGTAACTCCTAAAAATTGTTGAACTTCCCTGGCGTTGAGCTGGACAACCAAATCTCCCGATTAATTTCTTCTGCTGAATTACCAGCATAGTACCACTTCATAATTATTGAACTCTTTGTTCAACGGTATAAACCAACATTTTAAAAAGAAAGCGCCGCAGTTTGCAATACCCCAAACAGCTTGCAACTGAACTCTCTCCAAATGCTCGGGCCCGGCGACGGCCGCGGTGACCGGCGTTGATGTGCCCCACTACTGCAGGAAAGTGGGCGTATACATACATATGGCATCATTGCATTTGAAACATCGGGGAATATCTTATTTTCCGTTACTCTCTATCTTAAGGCAAGATCGCTTTCTCTTTTTCCACTTGTTAATCCCAATGGTTCGATAACGATTTTCCATAAACACTTAAAAACATTATTTTTTTTCAAGAGGAAACTACCTGTTTTTCTCATTTTTAGGTAAATGTAATTTAGAAGATTTATTTAGAATAAAGTTAATAATACATAGAACTAGTAGTACAACATTTTATTAAACTCCATAATTTGACGCAAACGCTTTGATCCCATTCGTTTACTGCTAAAAAGTTTAGTTGTGTATGAATTTGGGAGAATGCTGGTGTTTAAAAAGCAAACAATTAGGGTTTTAAGTTATTACTTTTATAAAAATTTAAAATAACTGCTTTTTGATAACCCTAAAATCAGTTTTATAAAATATTTTAATAATAATAAAATAAATTAAGTAATTTAAAATGATATTTTAAATAAAGTTTTTAATTTACATTTTGCCTAAAAATAAAGGTGGTTTACTCTTACAAAAACTATGTTTTGCGCTGCAAAATTAACCTTTTTTTTCCTCGTAAATCATATTTTTTTATAAGCACATATTTTTATCATGGATAAGTTTTTCTCCAAACATTATTTTTTAAATCTTTTTTTTCTTGTGAAACCCTTTGTAAACAGTCTGTTTACATCACTCGCACACACTTTTACATACTATATTGATAGGTATTTTAAAAGTGTGAAAATAACAAAACTAAAAAATAGGATTATATAGAAGAGTTAAGTTAGGGACAGGGTAAAAAAATCAAGCTTATAAATGAAAATTCTCTTTTCCATGTTCACTTAGGCGAAATAATTTGGAGAAAAAGGTATGCTCCGTGTATTTTAGTCACGTTCATATGGGAAACCGAACAATCAGTATGGTGCAGAACAAGGCCATATTTGCAATAGTTTCTTATTCAGACAATGGCGTAGATTAAAATCCAAATTATTTAAAAGTAATAGTAGAACTAACCTTACGAGCAAGGGATCCTTAAAATGGAAATTTATTTTAATGCTACACACCAGAGATATATTTTATTGTGTGCACTTTAAATGTGATTACATTATCGTGAACACCCAGTATATTATATCATACATTTAATTAGGTCAATTACCATTAAGCAAACAGTAAATTAATTCCATAATGAAACAAGGAAAAAAACAACATGTGATAAGTTCCAGGTTTAAATCTGCATGCTATACAATTTCTAGCTCAAAATACTTATCATCAAATAAATTCACAACATGCAAATACACATTGCCATAATACCAGACATATAACAAGTTTGATAGTTCCGTTATGGAGGTTAAGAAGGTGTCAGAGTGGACCGGGTTTTTGGGCAATAAAACTGTATAATGTTTTACCTAATAGCATAGGAAATGTATCTTTTAATATTTTTAAAAATAGAATTAAGGCGTTTCCTTATTAAGAATACTTTTTTGATGTAGATAGTTTTATAAATTTTACATTTTAAATTTGTTGGAAATTAATATTTAAAATTTTTATTAGACATTAGATTTTAGTGATGTTATATAACCTGTGACGTGTGTAAACATGTTGTATGAATTAACATGAATAAATTGAGTATTGAGTATTGAGTAAGTATGGTTAGACCCTAAAACAAACAACTACAAATTTAATATTTAAACACAAGACGATATTGGAAAAAATAAGTAAAAATTTGACTCAATATCAATCTTTTACTGCTACATATTAAGAAAGGGGATGTACGCCTTTCTGATAACGTTGTATTTTATTTGGTTCTAAAAATAGTTTTTGTTTATTATTTTATTTTATTTTATACAGCGTGTACAAAATGATTGTGATGAATTTTTTAGGGGTTTAAATCCTTCGATGATTTAAAAAAGTTTGAATAAACCCTATTTTTCAAATGGCTTAGCTTTTGACATACAGTGTAATGAAGAAGAAAACTATAATTTATATAGTAAATTGTGATACAATCCAAATAACTAACAAAATGGCATCTTTTATTATCCTAGAAGCCTAAGTCAGTATGATTTAAAGTTACTTTTAATTTAAGCATCTGAAAAACCAAAAGGATGTGATGATAGACACAAATACTTTTTAAATTTAAGTATAAAGGAAGTTTAAGAATAACAATTTTTTTTAAACAGCTTTTTTCAACTAAAAGTTTTAATTAACTGGGACAGTAACACCACAAGTAATGGTGCAATGTAATGCAATATTTTTTAAAAAAGCCTTGTGGCTTAAAAACTAAGAGGGCTATGACGGCTGGAATAAATGAATATATGATTGACATTTACTTAAAAATTTTAATAATATTTCTGGATATGACTTACGTTCCTTAAATAATGCATGTAGTGCTAGATTTGTCACCTGACATATTTTTGTTAAATATTTTTTTGTTTATTAATAAATTGTTATGTCTGCTTATTAGCTGTAACAAAGTGATAAGTTAAATATTTTTTAAAGGTAACTAAAAGAATATTTAAAAAAGGAACTAGCAAATTGATTTAAAAACGAGTCGTCTATGAGAATACATACTCGTAAACAAAACCTAATAGCCGTAATCATGAGAAGAACGTGTTCCGGAAACTTCTTTCGAACTCCTTTGAAAAGTCGATGACTAGCACTCGGTAGACTTTTGTTTTTTTAATGTCGATATTTTGTGCAACTTTAGCTTTCTTTTATTCAAGATTATTCCCCATAATTTTAAGGGTTTAAGGTAAAAAAAAAAGAAATAAAGAAAAGTTTTTTTTATTTGTTTTAGGGTAATGTAACTTTGGAACATTTTATAAGTATCTAAATTAAGTAACTTACTTTTAAAGTAATGCACGTTAAAATCCAAATATAGTTGCTGTCTTTTTTTAGAATGTACTTTTTTTACTTTCATATTAGATTATTTAAAAAAATCTAAATTGTATTTCTGTAGTCGTAGAAACCAGTTTTGACTTAAAATTGTATATATTATAAAAAAAGAGTGACTTAAAAATATCGTTACTGTTATAAGTGGCTAATAAAGTTAGTAATGAAATGTTACTGTGGTAATGCCTTTTAAATACAGTCAAATTCAATCAAACTGAGCCCCCTATGTTTCCGTTAGTCGTACACTTATAAATATATTTCAAATGACGTCAATTTTTATGTTTAAAGGGACAACTTTATCTATAAAACATAGAACATTTATGTAATATACCTACATACCAAATTTTATTTTTGATATATTAAGAAACAAGTTATAGAGACCAAAGTTACCCGGTATTTAGGGTATATTTTTTTCGGAGACTACTAAATAGATTTTAAAAATTGTCGAAAAGAGAATTTAAAACTCTTTAATAGGGTTGTTAATGAGACCCTTTCCTATTTGAACGTTTTGACGTTTATGTTGGTGGGAATAAACCTGCACAAGTAAATTTTGACATGAAAATATATCCCCTTTAAAAAAAAGGGTGTATTTTTTCTATTGGTGCACAAATAACAAAATAATACAGAGTGGCTCGTTTTAATTGGTATGCACTGTTTGAAGTGTTAATAATGCTTATATTGAATATTAAGCCTAAATAATATTGCTTAAAATATATTTTTTTATAATTAAAACAATTTATTCCTCTTTTTTTCCCTAAATTTTAAATAAGCTTTAAAAAATAATTTTTTATTGCCTTAAATACAAATAATGGGTAATCAATTTTTAAAACCTGACAAATGCAGATAAGACAATTTAGAGACGGAAGAGTTTAACAGAAAAATTATCTGTCTGGATTGGCGTCCATATAAATTGAAATTCATGCTTGGTTTCGACATTTGTTTTAAAGAAAAAGAAATAGATATTACCATTGCCATGAATATGTTGTAAAATATAATTAAAGTTTTTAAGTTACTAAATACATATTGCATAAGAAAATAAAACATTTTATTGCAAGAAACTGTTATAACCTTATTTTTGCCTTAAGTCATTTAATTAGTATTTTACGATTGAAATGAAACTAAAAAAATTTAACACATCATGTGTATAATTTTGATTTAAAAAAAAATATTTTGTAGAGCAAATAAGAGTTTTAAAGATTTAAGTTCCAAGTACTAATGCTAGAAAAACAAAATAAAAAAAGGTTTATTAACGCGAAAGTTAAAATTGAGGACAAACAAGGAGTCAATAAAGATATTGGCAAGTAGCAGTTTCCACAAACTTTAGTAACCAACTAAATGCTGCAGCTATGCAGCAAATACTAGGCCATTTAATAAATCATTTTGTACATAAAATTATAGTATTTTTTCTGAACTATAGGATTGCAAAACAACTGGAAAAAATATTAAGAATTTATTTATGTTGCAGCCGTTTTGTCTGTTTCTATTGTTATATCAAATATTACTTTCTTTTTAGTTTTTACAGTGGATTAACTATGTAAAAAATATTATATTAAAATAGTTAAAGGAAACCTTTAACTTAATTAAGAGCCGTCTTTAAATATTTTAATTTATTAACGTTTGGCAAAAAATTTGTTTTTTTGGATATGATAAAATTACATATACATAAAATTTGACTTACCAAATAAAGTCATCAGCCGCGCCTTATAAATACTAAAAGACTAATTAGTATCTAAATTATTGTAAAAAAAAGAATATTTTTAGGTTATATAAGGTAAACTTTTTTGTTCATAAATATTACCCTTCCTAGCTAAGAAACCATTTTTAAGTCCATATTTCCCTAAAGTTATGAGAGATATAATAAAACATAAAGTTTTAATTTAGTTTTAAACTAAAATATTTTTATAGGTTGGGTACCAGGAAAAATATTGCGGAATTTTAAAAATATTTCTAACACAATAAAGTACAAACTAACGAAATACCGGACATGCTAAAATTGTAACAGTTGAAGCATTATTATTTAGCAAACATCAGTCGACTGTCAAATTTTTACACTTTATTAAATTTAGTCTCCTGTAAAATAAGGAAAACAAACAGTCTCCTGCAAAATAGGGGAACAAACAGATGCCTACATTTTCTTCTTACTTATTAAACGATTTTAAGAAGAAATCAGGGGCGCATTCAGAATTGAGAACCGTGGGGTAATATTACCCTTTTTATCGAACTTAAACAGGCACTGGTAGGGTTTTTGGTGTATGTTTACAGATTTAATAGTAATAATACTATACAATAACTTTCCATTTGTTAATTTATATTTTCTGTTTCCCGTTTCCTTGTACCATATCAAAAACCGAAACGTCAAGTGGCAAACGGAAACAGAAACGTCAATCTATAAATTCAGCTTTAGATTTGGCCAAAAAAAAATCACATTTTTAAAAATTATATCAAAAATATTGTTTAGGGTCACAAAAAAATCGTAAAGATTTCAGTCCTTCATATTAATATTTAGAGGTCCCTCTCCTTTTATGTAGATTTTTAATTTGCACTTTCTCTTTGCGTCAAAGCTCCCTAGCTATCAAAGTAAAAAAATATATATATGCATACATATCTTTAGAGAATTAAGTTGCTTACAAAAAACGTCTTTTAAAACAAATCGTTTTTAAATAATCCAGCTTTAAACATTGATATATTTTTTATTATATTTTGGAATTTTGTAACTAACGAAAAAATTAATGTATAGAAAAAACAACAACATAGATTCTTAAGAAAAATTAAATG
>JACEGR010004920.1:0-80360 GCA_014170235.1 Listronotus bonariensis
CACAAAATACAAAAGGTTAGAGAAATGTCAAAATCGTGTATTCCGTTCGGAAGCAAGCGCTAATTTGGCAACCTAGCAATTTCAGGTGGGCCAATAAAATCTCACCCTGTTGTATCGACAGCTAGATTTAATAGGGCTGCCTTTTATTTTTATTTCAAAAATATTTTTTTTTCACATTTTCTAACATCATTTTATTTGCAGGTAGGTAATCGAAACTGCTGAATAAAACAGATAAATTAGTATGGATAAAAAATTATTTAAAAAAGTGCCATTATAACTTTTAGGTTACCCACAAATAAAATAGATATTAGAAAAAGTAAATTTAGGTGGTTTTGAAAAAATAAATGATCTAAATTAAAAAAAAAAACAGTGTTTTATTTTTATGGAAAAACATTTTTAAGTACAATACACAATAAAAATACATGACAAGATAAAATTTTACATTACAAAATACATTAATTTAAAAATAATTAAATAATTATATAAACAATGTCTAACAGCATTAATTATATTTCAAATAGTTTATCTACCTATTATTCATAAGGAATCTAAAAAATATATTAATGTACTTAATATTATTTACTTAATATCATAATTTAAATAAATTTAAATATTCAGACAACTGCAACAATCTGACAAAGTAACGAAGAGTAGCATAATATTATGTTACTTACTACCAATATTATCAAGATCAAGTTACTTTTTGTTCCATCCTTATGTGTACCTTAATTTTCTACATAATCTACTATTTCAATTTCGTTCTGGAAAAGAAACTGACAATCTACCCTAAAATTAAAAAAAAAAAAACATGATCTTTCCACATTAGAGTACACTTTTACAAATAAACACAATTTTAATTTTATGACAATATAATTGTTTGTGTATCTTATAGAATACACATTTTTTAGGCTAGATAATATGCATTTTTACTGTAATTTTTGTAAAATGTAATATTTTGGCATATTCAAGAATTTAAAACATACATAATGGAATATATACACAAAAAAGGCTACGATCTGTGAAATAAGGATTTTAACAAGTCAGAAAGTGTTACTGAATTAGTAGTACTCAACCTAAAACAAATAAAAACATGACAAAATAAATATGTAGTGCACACATCATAAACGATTTTACAATTAAAACTACGTAGTAACCAGGCATTAAAATTCAAAAATCTACAAAAAATACAATGTACAGTTTAACACCAGTTTACCAATGTTTACGTATAATATTATAATAGTCAAGAAATAAGTTTGCCGATATATACAACAGGAAAGATGCTATTCTAATTCTAAAAACTTTAAAACTACATGCAAACCTTAACATACATAGATATAATATATACAAAATAGTACCTCCTTTTTACCTATTATACAGAATACATTTCTGAAACGTACCAAATTTTATCAAAATTGGAGTTGCTCCCACTTTCTAGACAATTACCTTAAGACTAATTTGTTAACTTAAATTTTTATATATATTTTTAAGCAATACCCAAACCTAATCCCTTCACCTCCGAAGTAATCTAATACCATTTTACCAACTACTTAACTTATATGTATAATCTACCCTAAATCTAACTACATCTATAACTGCTAAACAGCTTTTTATTACTTTTAAAAACCATAATAAGTCGTTATTTGTAAACAGAATAACTGGCACTTTGCAGAGCATTCGAAACACTAATTCAAGCATGGTGTAAAACTTACCATATAAATACTATTTATAAAATCGATAACGCCTTTCTTCTTTAGATAAAATTAACGATAACTTTACACACTGTAAAGTATTTTAAAACAAACCTGCTACCTGCTACCACAGATAAATGATTCCAAGATTCTTCAAGACCTAAAAAGTTAAAAGTATGGTTATAGAACAACTGATCAATCAATATTTATTGGTTCACGTAGAAAGTGTTTTAAATCGTTAAAGTTAATTATAAAATAGAATACTTACTAAAATTTGAACAAAATAACTAACAAAATCTTCAGGATCAATCAACAAAAAATATGCTACCAACATACGCCAAAGCCAAACAGTTCCAAACAAGATAGAAATGGGATGGGAGTAGTGCGCACGCGCGATTGCGAAATTATCAATTTTAGTTTAAAAAATGTATAAATAATGATTGTTTCGTAGTCAACATATACTGCCCAAGACCTTCATTTTAAATATTTAAGAAATAATAATTTACAATGAAAAATTTTTATATTAGATTGCAAAAATAAAATTTTATAGTTCAACTTTACCGCCAAATTTCAGGTGGGCGACGTTGCAATTTTCTGCTTCCTATTTTATAATCCCACTGACACCCCCTGCACTACACTATAAGATAAGCAAAGTTAAGCAAAGGTGGTCAAGGTCAGTAAGTGAAGAGTGAAAATGGTGTGCCAATACGATTGGTTAGAAATATACCATAAACTTGGTGCCTAGTTTCCGTTCGTTCTCGTTCGTGGTAGGACGTAGGAAGGGAGTTCATGCGGTTCTCACGTGGTATCGTGCATGGAGGATGTAGAAGACGTTCTGGTGCCCGAGGAAGATAGAAAACTCACATCTGAATTTAAGGCTTCATTTTTCTGGAACTAGGCGCTGTGAGTGAAGATTCCAATACCCTTATGATTCCTGTTTGGCGTGCAGCACGAGGTGTTTTCAATTGGCAGAAAATGGCGGCGGGCGTCGGGAGGGGGGGTCAGCATTGAAAGAAATCGGTTATGCGCGATATCAGTAGCGGTTTCAGGGAAGATGGCCAAAATTCATGCCACATAAGTTCAAGATTAAATAAATAGTGAAATAATCCGGAACTTCTGGGAGCTACAGAGCTCGACTATCTAGATTTTCTCCCAAATGTGCTGGTAAATTGGACCGAAAGGGATCAGAGCCAAGAATAAATAAACCAACCAACATGGATAGCCTACATTAGTCGTTAATAAAGGAGTTGTTCAGATATTTTCGGTATTAGAATAACGTCCCTTGTGGCACCATCTTTCAATTAAAAGGTGCCGTAAAATAAAATATTTGTATATTTTAGTTGACCAAACGGGAGAAAAGAAATTTCTGGAATCTACAAAAAGTCTTGGGCATGACGCAATAGGCCTTTTATCACATTATTTGTGAGCATGCGTAAGAATTTACCAAGACGTACTATTTTAAAATTCTTCCGTAACAGTGCCTGACATATCGCAAAAAATTATAAAAACATCAAGCAAATTAAATATTAAATCACGTTACATCTGCAAAATGTGCGAAATATGAATTATGGGTAAATACATTTAAATAAATTACTCCGATAAGACATACTTAAAATATATTTTTTATTATTACAATTAAATAGGCATTATTAATGAGAATAAAATTGTAAATAATATTTTTATTTACAAGTTTATAGCTAATGAACAAATTGTGTCGCCGCACCTCTTGGTCAACTTACTTTTTTTTGTGTACGCCCATGACGTTTAGCCACTTTTTTAATTGTTCGCAAGTATGAGCTTGAACTGAATAATAAATTAGTAAATCATCATCGATGGTTTTTGCCAGTAATTATTTTTTTTGTGGCGATAATATTCCTTGCCCACCTATTGTTGATGAAAACAGTATAAAAGTTTTGAATTACCGCTATTCCAATATGCCGATTGCGCTTGTATAATAAACAGGCTTATTTTGTCTAGACTGGTATAACATGAATAATTTCTTACTGTCATAATATTATACAAAATGTAATATATATTTGTTTTGACACACGGTCCAAGATATCGATTTAAATAAGGTATGCCTTTTTTGTACAAAAATGATGAAGGAATTAAGCGTTTTTTTATCTTTGAACAATCCACAAAGGCCTAAATACTAACGTACCGTGGATGTCTTTAGCAAGGTAAGAGGAAGTTTGTTAACACGGGACTTAAAAACTTGAAGATTTGGGGGAGAAGGAAAGACCTTCGCGGGCAGTAGATTCCACAGTTTAGAAACTTTAGGGATAAAAGAACGAACGAAATGGGAAGTTTGGGGCCTGTCCAATTGGACCGTATAGGGATGCATACGTGCGGCACCACGAGTTTTTCTGTTGGGAGCTGCAATAGGAGGGACTATACTGGATAATTCGTCGGAGCAGTGCCGTAAAATTATCTGTAAAAGAGCGATAGATCTCCCACAGCTCGACGATGGGCAAGAGAAGAAAGTCTTTCAGTTAGTAAAGGATCATTAATAAGACGAACAGCTCTTTCTTTGAATGGCATCAAGAATGCTGAGGGTTGTAGGGTTGTAGGGTTGTATGCCATTCCCCAGAGATGAGAACAATATTCCAGAGAGGGTCGAATTTGGGACACATGCAAAGTGTATAAATTGGAAGGGGAAAAATACTTTTGGCTCGGAAAAAGAAATCCAAGCTTTTTTGAAGCCGCGGTGACTACAGATACAATGTGTTTATGCCAGTTAAGGTTATGATTTTTTCGCGACAAGGAACATGATTCTGTTTTGGATGCATTAAACTGAACCAGATTTTTTGGCGGCCCAATCCAATATCAAACCGAGATCCTGTAAAAGAGATATCTGCATCGCCCTGCGTTTGCTTTCCAAGTCAGGTTGAGGGATTGGTTTGAGAACCTGAAAACTGGAGTGAAGGGTACTATCGTCAGCATAACTTTGAATCGGATTGTTGTGGAAGAAAGAAGGTCGTTGATGTGAAGAAGAAACAAAGTTGGTGCTAGTACTGAACCCTGAGGCACTCCAGCATTAACTTCGTAAAAGATTGAAGAGTGGCCATCAACAATAACTGATATACGTCGATAAGAAAGATAACTGGGGAGCCAAGAGCAGAGTTTAGTTGGAAGAATGTAAACCGGTTAAAGTAAAATGTCGAATTTGTCACCAGTGTTAAAAATGCATACATTAAATGAAAAGAAATCGTCGCACCCTGTATAATTCCGACATACTAAACAAACGTTTACTTATTAAAGAAGCATTACTATAAAGGTATTTACTATCCCAAAGATCATTGTTACTGTGACAACAGTTTAAAAGTTATAACTAAAATAAGTTTTTTTTCTATACCAACTAACGAAGCGCAATAGAATTTTTTTTTATGTAAAGTACTAATATTATTTTGGCTCACTTTATCACCCCTAGCATTTTTGACCTTACCTTTTCGGACACCCTGTATTTTACAGTGCAATATAGCAGTTTTTAGGTGCAAGAGTCTTTACGCGTCGAACGTCTAGAACAAGAACCCTTTTCCGTTACCTTAAGCTGCGTCCAGATTTGCAACAATTCGCCAAACATTCGTTTATTCGTTAGTGAACCAAAATAATATTAGTACTTCCTATAAAAAGCGCTTATTTAGAAAGATAATGACCTTCAAAGTTAATTTAAAAAAACTTAGTTTAAATATAACTTTGAAACTGTTTCAACATTATCAATGATATTTAGGCAACTAAATAACTTTATACTAATACTTATTTTTATTGGTACACAGCTGTTCACTAGGTCGAAATTATACAGGGTAAGACGTTTTTTTTATTTATAACATGCCTATTTTACGCACGTAACTAACTTTAAATTTTGTTGTGACCTTTTGATTACGTTATTATTTTTGTACAAAAAGATATTTCTTATTTGAATCAATATCTTTAAACGTTTTTTATTAAATTGCTTTTAAAATATAGAGAACTAGCATTTCCTATGCAATTAAAAAATAGTTTATTTTGAGAAAATTATTAAAATATGGTTAATTTATATAAAAAACTTTTTCTGTTTTATTATATATAAGTTTGAGAGGTTTAAAAACACCATTTTTATGATGGTACCATATTTTATTTATTACTTCAAAAATTGGAATTTTTTATTAGATACAAAATGCTACTATGTCTGGATTTAAAATGCAATTTTATAAAAAAACAGCTAAGATATCGGTTTAAATAAGATATACCTTTTTTGTACAAAACAGATAATTGTATAATTCCGAATTACTAAACAACCGTTGCCCTATGGAAAAAAGGATTAGTATAGGGTTATCTAGTTGCCCAAAACCATTGGTATTGTGGCAACAGTTTCAAATTTAAAATCAAAATTAGTTGTTTTTATTCCAACTTTAAAGGTCAATATTTTCCTAACGAAGCGCAATAGAACTTTTTTTTATATTAAGTACCAACTGTATTTTGGCTTACTCTATCACTCCTATCATTTATGACCTGACCTTTTCAGACACCCTGTATACTAGAAAACATACTTTAATTGACAATAAAACCCCTAGACTAATTAAGCCTCGTTCACAATCTCGATGCTTGTTGCCTCTTGCTCTTTAAAGTTGCGCTCCCATCGATGAAAAAACAGTGTATTTGTTACAAACGACCTAAAAACACAAAAGCGGTTTGTTTTTATTGTTTTCTCAATGCTAGACTTTAATTTAGTTAAAGTAAAACTTTCCAGACTGCAATTTAATCCGACTCTTTTGTTTGTGGCATAAATTGTTCTGGATAAAAGTGTCAGTAAATACCTGTTAAAGTTAAAGGTTAAACTGTGCTTGGTTAATTTATATTAGTAAAATGTTAATATATTGGGTTTAATAATTCAATGTTATTTATTGCATCTACAGGTATCGGCGCCGGATCTGACACAATTAGTGGTATAGAAGGAACAGTTTAAAAATGTAAATTCGGTGCTCTTTGATAAGAAAAATAAATCTAAAAAGTTTAAAGCAAATTAATCGGCATGCTTGTCTTCGCGGCCGCCTTTGCTAAATTTCTTTATAATATGCCGGTTGATGCAGCTGGTCATCGCACTATGGGATAAAAATTAATTTTTTTGGTCAAAATTCTGAAACTTACCAATCTAACTTAAAATGAAGTGCTTTTTACTGGAAAAGATTATGAATTATTACAAATGCTTTTTGGAAACCTAAAACTTATTATATGTTATTATAAATTTACACCCCCTTAACATTATTATTTTTTATTGTACAAAATAAACTAAAATGTCAGCTTGTTTGGTTAATTCGGTAGTATTCTAATCAGTAATCCGATGATTATTATCTCATATGATATCCAGGGTACGACAATAGGTATGATTTTTTTAAATGGAATACCCTAAATATTATATCACCACCAAAAATCTTTTAAAAATGCTTTAAAAAAATACTACATTTGATGTGTCTATCTCAATTAGTTTCGGAAATATAACCATCCAAATCTGAAAAATAATTTTAAATTATTCTTAGAAGCGTAATAGAGATACATCTTCCCAACATTTTTTATTTTTTAATGTATTAACGTATAAAATAGAATGCTTTTATTTTTTAGGATATACAGTGTAGAACAAAACATATTAAATTTTAAAATGGAAAACCTTGTAAATTATAAAAATATCTTGTATCTGTCCTTACACTCAGAAGTAGCAAAAAGTAGGAAGGCAATTGTAAGTACAAAAACTGATAAAGAAAAAGGTAAAAAAATCTTTGACAAAAGTAGCGAGACTTCGCGAGACTGCATCGGAAACACAACAATAGCTCTTATTATTTAAACTCTTTTACTTTTTTAGTAAACAAGGCTAATAATAAACTAAGTAGAATAAATGTTGTATATTTATGTTTACTTAAAATACATTTTCAAGTTTCCTATTACCCCAATAGAAGTCGTCATATCCTTTTATACCTTTTTGCGTACATGTAGTTTGGAGTATCTACTTTGAAATACACAGCATGAGCCATTAAAATTTCAAAGTTGCTTTTTGGCCAAAATAATGGATTTCTATCCCATAGTGTAATATTTGTATTAAATAGTCCGATTGTAGGCTGCCTTTTTTATGTTTTTTTTTGTATTATTTTCAAAGGGTACCGAATTTCGTTTTTAAAATGTTCTTACTATATGTATACTTACTGCTTTTCACCAACTGTTCTTGCCAACCCGGTACTACCTTCCAATGCATTTTCTTGTTGCTTTTTAGCCAAGTTACGAAGGATGTTTGAGGTCAATATAAATGACGTAATGACAATAATCATCATAATTATCAGTACTAGGGCTTCTGAGTAAAGAATAAGATTATAGGGCTTAAGATTTCTTAATAATTGAACACAGTATTGCGGTTTATTTTTTTGTTCGGAAATAATTGCTAAAATTAAATACAAGGTATTGCAAACGGTTATTAAAAAAAATTAGACATAGTGTACCACAAAAATATGAAAAATATTTATGAAATAATGGGCCCGGAGTTGCCTGGTTTTCCTGATCTGGGGTGTTTAAACCTTTTTGTCTTTAATATTTTACGTTACATTTCTTAAAAACCTGTTGTCTAACCAGAACTAACCAGAATATTTTTAGGTAGTACTTATTTAACGTCCGTAGTGTGGTGGCACTATCGCGTTGCCTAGAAAAAAGGCGTGGTTACACGGTCGCTGGTTTTGTCGACCACCGACTGATCTGCCATCTGCTATGGTCTGCCTTGACCTTCGATGATCCGCAGTAGTGTCAAAATGATCCGTGGTTTACCAGACCGATGTAAATATTTTGGAAGACTCAGTCTTTCGTCGCAGTATGAAAAAAGAAAGCAAATTATTGCTGCTGCTTCTTTGTGCTTAATTAATAGTGTCTTGTTTATAACTGCTGCATAATGTCAATTACTAATTTTTATAAACATGTATACATATTCTGAAATGATAGAGGATGTACCTATAAAAGAATACAACTTGTCTGCTGCTCGCACCACCAAACCACCTCAGACTTAACATCAAAGAACAAAATTTTTACCTAAAAGCGATGGGAAAAAAACAGATCACTGACGTCAGATGCTAGACCGTAGTAAGTAGTATGATAATTCTAAAATTTGTTAAATTTTTTTTTAATTTTGTGATCCTCTTATGTAAAAATAATGAAAATATTTTCCTACTATTGCAATAATACGAGGCGTGTTTTTAAAGTAAGTACCGTTTTTAAATAATTTCGCCGCAGCGCTGCGGTCGATGTTTAACGCATGCGCGCCGTGTAGCTACATCTGTTGGGAAGCCACAGAGGCCATGACAGAACCATCCGATCGAATCGACATCTGTTTGCGTGAGTTTAAAATGCCTCCATCTATTAAGAATCCCGCCGACTGCAAAGTGCGTGCTGCAATCAATGATCTAAAAATTAAAAGGATTGCTAATAGAAAATGATCTCCATATATTTTCAATAGACCTGCGCAAGAATTTTTACCCCACACTGGGAGAATTGCTGTACACCTTTGCACATGCGCAGTTGTTATAAAGGTTAGCATTTTTTATTTAAAACCCAATATAGTGTTGGCAATATTGACAAAATTAGCAGTATTTTAATAAATATAGTGATTGCAACACTGAAAACGTTTACCTATGCGGTGACAGGGTCACACTCATCCTAATTTGATTTATAATTTGGGATTTCCCGATCGTAAAATCCCGGTAAAATTGACGCCGTCGACCGACCAAACCCAATCTCCCATCTACGGTCGACCGTTATCAGGTATAGTTATTTGATATTTGGTGTTTTATTTGTGCGTTGTGAGTAATTAGAGACATTTTGCACCCCTTATTTTGCAATTCCGTTGTGGTTAACGTTATTCTGAGATTGCGCAGTATCGCAAACATGATCCGTTATCGTTATTAACCATACCGGACTCCTTTAATTACGGATGAATACCGAAGAGCTTATCGTTATTGTTAAACTGCGTGGTTGCCGGATTGTAGAAATTTTAATATCAATTATTTAAAAGGTTGAAATTTTAATGCCGTATTAATTAAAATATCATTCATACCTAGGCTCTAATTAGCGAAAAATCTATAGCAGTAATAAAAATCAAATAGTGTTAAGAAATTAAAACGGACTTGCACTTTTACGGATATTCTAAATCAGTAATTAATTTAGATGTTACAATCTGGCACACTTGCTTTTTATTCTACTACCAAACCTAACCTTACTTTTTGTGTTTTGCTTATACTGTATTGTTTGCATCTACTTTAAAAACGAAATCAACAGAAGTGTTTGCATATATTTAAATTGAATTTATATCTTATGAATATTAAAAGTAAATACTGATTTTTCGTTAACTTTAAAATGGGTGAACCACAGGCAAAAATAAGGTTATGTGTCAAAAGCGCAGACGCAAGATATATTTCTTAAAAGAGGCTGCAAAATCTCTGTCTAAAACTGCTGCCGTAATCGTTATGTTTAATAACGATAACCATAAGGGGGCCAAAAAACGTCTGTTATTTTAAGAGTTGCAAAATGTCTCCATTCTTGGTGTTTTTTAAACTTTTATTTAATTTAAGTTTTGCATAACCAAAATTAAATAATGAGTAAGTAGCAAATTTCCTGTTTTAAATAATACTCTTTATTGCCATGCAGTCAATTTTTAGAGATCAATTAATCCATTATTTTTTGAAATAGTCATGGTTTGGGTTAATTTTTTTTTAGCGGGAAAAATTGTATTTTAGGATTATAGAAAAATATATATGGGGTTCCATTTAAAATAACAAACTTGCCCTATATACGAAAATTGGCCGTTTTCGTAAGAAATAAATGTGACAACCAAATGGCAAGGATAGCATTTTTTATTTAAAACCCAATATAGTGTTGGCAATATTGACAAAATTAGCAGTATTTTAATAAATATAGTGATTGCAACACTGAAAACGTTTACCTATGCGGTGACAGGGTCACACTCATCCTAATTTGATTTATAATTTGGGATTTCCCGATCGTAAAATCCCGGTAAAATTGACGCCGTCGACCGACCAAACCCAATCTCCCATCTACGGTCGACCGTTATCAGGTATAGTTATTTGGTATTTGGTGTTTTATTTGTGCGTTGTGAGTAATTAGAGACATTTTGCACCCCTTATTTTGCAATTCCGTTGTGGTTAACGTTATTCTGAGATTGCGCAGTATCGCAAACATGATCCGTTATCGTTATTAACCATACCGGACTCCTTTAATTACGGATGAATACCGAAGAGCTTATCGTTATTGTTAAACTGCGTGGTTGCCGGATTGTAGAAATTTTAATATCAATTATTTAAAAGGTTGAAATTTTAATGCCGTATTAATTAAAATATCATTCATACCTAGGCTCTAATTAGCGAAAAATCTATAGCAGTAATAAAAATCAAATAGTGTTAAGAAATTAAAACGGACTTGCACTTTTACGGATATTCTAAATCAGTAATTAATTTAGATGTTACAATCTGGCACACTTGCTTTTATTCTACTACCAAACCTAACCTTACTTTTTGTGTTTTGCTTATACTGTATTGTTTGCATCTACTTTAAAAACGAAATCAACAGAAGTGTTTGCATATATTTAAATTGAATTTATATCTTATGAATATTAAAAGTAAATACTGATTTTTCGTTAACTTTAAAATGGGTGAACCACAGGCAAAAATAAGGTTATGTGTCAAAAGCGCAGACGCAAGATATATTTCTTAAAAGAGGCTGCAAAATCTCTGTCTAAAACTGCTGCCGTAATCGTTATGTTTAATAACGATAACCATAAGGGGGCCAAAAAACGTCTGTTATTTTAAGAGTTGCAAAATGTCTCCATTCTTGGTGTTTTTTAAACTTTTATTTAATTTAAGTTTTGCATAACCAAAATTAAATAATGAGTAAGTAGCAAATTTCCTGTTTTAAATAATACTCTTTATTGCCATGCAGTCAATTTTTTAGAGATCAATTAATCCATTATTTTTTGAAATAGTCATGGTTTGGGTTAATTTTTTTAGCGGGAAAAATTGTATTTTAGGATTATAGAAAAATATATATGGGGTTCCATTTAAAATAACAAACTTGCCCTATATACGAAAATTGGCCGTTTTCGTAAGAAATAAATGTGACAACCAAATGGCAAGGATATAAAAAGAAACTTAAAATAAATCTAAGGCTTTTCACGAAAACCGCATTTTGATAATTTTATTTCTTCTAAAATTATTCGCGGTGAAAATGGGTTAAAATATAGTCAGACACCCTGTATTAGCATTGGACTGATGCATTTATAATTATAACACGTAGCCATAAGCAATTTCGTCGGCAATATCACGATGTGGCGTATCTCAAAAAGTAGGAAAATTGACTAGAGCTGATGTAATTGCTTAAAAAAGTTGCTTCTTAATATTACAAATTGGCATATGTTAGATTTTGATATCTTCAAAAGTTATAGAAATATAATACTAAGCCTATTTCATTTTACTAAAAAAGAGTAGTACAAAAATACCTAAAAAGCACCCTCGTGAAATTTAAACATAAAGATACGCCGCTTTGTGACATTGAGGACGATTTATACCATATAATATCTTGTAGATTGCTTATTGCTCGTATGTTAAAAAAGGAACATAGGTATCTTTCTGTGGAATGTTTTGAATAAAATTAAATAGTCCAAGCGATTTCCTTGCGCTTTAAGCCTAGTTTAAGATTATTACATTATCAAGTTTATTTCAAGTTGGCATTTGTAGGCAAATTAAATCAATAAGTACTTACTGGGTACATTACCAATTTTAATATTTGTGATTCGCTTTTTTGTGGTTTCAATTACAAATATAAGGTCAGTTTGGCCCTAACCCCAAAAATAAACAATTTCAATGGCATTACACGCCAAACTTAACTGAACGACAACTGCTACGCCAACGGGAACGAAATATCAGTTTATGAATTGAGATTTATTCCTCAAACAAGTTACACCAAATCTAATTGATTTTATAATAAAATACCAACTATTCAGTTTTGTTGTGTCAAGGTAGTGTTAAGAAGGAAGATAATAATACATAAAATAGCGTGCAGGTTTGAGGTTAAGTAAAAGTGGGTCTCCATGAATCAAAAAGAAGGTGTTTTAGTAATAAAATGGAATTTAAATTGAGATCAGTGCTTCTAAGCACTCTCGTTTGCAAAATCTTAATAAAATCGGCGATACGACCGAAAAATAAAAAATATACAACAAAAAATAGTCCCCAATATAAAACCGGTTTACTTTTTAGGGACTGCTATGAAAGACGAATACAGGCTTAAAATAAAATATTTAAATATGTATACCCCAAAATTACTTGGTATATTTTCTTTATAAATGAATCATATACAATATGTTAAGCCCGATCCTGTTGTTTGTTTTCGGCTAGTCAGTAAATGTTTATTGCGCATGCCCACAAGTGTACTGCGCAGTGCCCACGTAGGGGTTATTGTGATTTTCGCTGCATTCATCCATATTTATTTTTCAGATCATTGGCTGCAATACGGTTTCTCTGTGTTCAAGGCTTCAAATCAGTTGACATTCATCACCAAATTAGTGAAGTGTATGATGAAAACATTATGAGTGTTGGAATAGTACGAAAATGGTTTACGGCCTTATAATTATCTTGTCAATGGGTACGGCCGTTAAAGATGGCCGCACAAACATTCATAATGAGGAACGAAGTCATTACCGATGATCTGATTCAAAAAGTGGACTGTAAAAAAATATTGACATCTTAAAACGCCGTAACCCATTTCCGCACCACTCCATTACTCATAATGTTGTTACCATATATTTCACTTTAAGAGGCCAACCAAACAAACTAACTAAAAAGGTTAAAAAATCACATGATGTGTAACTTTTTAACAAAACTATTACCATTGACCTTTTTTCCTGCACTACATAATCCATAAACCCCTTGCCTTTCTTTGACTTTTTCATTTTTGACGCCAGATATCCGGACTGAAATATCATAATTTAAAAAGGCCTATAAGGCTTTAACTTTTTTCCTTTTCAATAAATAACATTTTATAAGGCTATAAAAGTAAAGAATTGATAATAACGGCACTCCTTTCTTTTGTCATATTTTGTGTCGCAGATAGTGTAATAAATTTTTCCTACGACCACTTGTGAAAATAAAAAATAGCACACTGGTTTCATGCATAGAAAATGCGTTATATCACATTAGTGTTGCAAAGTATCTGTACAGCACTAGTGTTGCAAAGTACTTTACAACACTCGTGTAATATACATTATGATGTCATTCTAAAAACTGCTATTGGTTTTGCAAGTGACATATTTATTGTAGTGACAGTAAAAAAACTTACCTTAAACAGTAGAACCCAAATTAGCTAAAATCATCTTATTATAACGTTAAGTTCCTACACAGTATAAGCTTTCTTCTAATATTAAAAAGAGTAATAGTAAAATTTCCGAAAAAATAAAAACATAAACAAAAATAGACATAACCACAAAAACAATTTTCACTGACTGCTCGCTCAGTGGCACTTAGTGTATTCCTTTTACCTCGTAGAACTGTTCTGAACCATTCTTTGAACTGTCAATAATGTCAAGAACGGTTCTATAACAGGAAAAAATGTAAAAAAATTGTAAAAGGAACACTCATGGTGTCGTTCCGGGCGGTTCTGGAGTATAAAAAGAATACAGCAACTGTTGTCAGGTAAGTAGATCAAATTAAAAATCTCCCTTCTACCTTTGAGCACCCACCCTATAGAGGCAGCCTTGCCGCTTGACCGTTCGACCTAAAGTGCCAGAGAAAAACTCCTATAGATCAAATTCCTTTCTTTCTGTCTTCGTGTACTTAAACAACTAGTTAAATCTTTTTTTTAATCCCTTAATTAAACCTGAGGCTAATACACACTTTATGAATCCACTTTCTTTTATCCATTCATAAATAGAATCAGACCCTTCCGACGTTGCCAAATGCTTTCCATATTTTGTATGGTATAACTGAAGTTTAATAGTTCAACACAAAATACTAAAGTATAAACGACAGATGTTGCGCCGTAAGAGGTGCGCAATAGACCATACTCACTATCTCACTCGCATTCGCATGAACATGTATGCCTCGCTCTCGCACCTACGATAGACTTTCAATGTGTCTGGCAAGATGTAAAAACTATTGAAACTGTCTGGCTACTCAGGTAATATCTTCTAATAGTCCTCCAAGTAACATATATAAAATTCAGCTTTTATACTATGACGAAAGTATAATTATAATTTATTAAACTTTAGGGGTGTCTGGCAAGGGGTTGCAACCGTACTAAGTGTCTGGCAATGGATGACGTCATTTCTAATATTATTCCCAAGAAAATATCAGAAAATTGACGCTTATACTTTAACAATTTCGGGGTACTATTTTATACACCTTTGTTACCTGTTACCTGCCAAAGTAACCACTACCCATATTTTATAGTCCCTGATCGTTCTTACCTGTGTTGGGGGAACACATAGAAAAACTTTCAGAATTTATAAAATAACGAAGGTCTGGGCGTCGCGGGCTCTTGCTCTATATTTTTCCTTAAAAATATGATAAAAAAAATGTCATTTTAACTTAATTTTACATGTGATGTTCAGTTTTATTAACTCGTTTTACCAATTTCCACCCACTTTCGCGTCTTTTTAATACCTTTTTGCCAATGCCTTGCCATTAAAGAGTGTTGGCAATGCCAGTAAATTAAATGTACAACGCCGGCAAAAAATGTTATATGGGTACATTTAGTAGTAATTAGTAGCTCAGCGTATATGTTATTACCCGACTTCATTTATTTAATTTTTTGTGTTTATTATTTTTAAATTTTTAGTAAGTTTTATTTATTAGAAAGTCGGTTTAACTTTTTTATATTAATCTTTTAAGTAACAAGTCAAAAGACCACCCTACTATTCCTGGTTTAAATTCAATATTTTTAAAACCTGTTACATTAATTATTGATTGAGCGAAGCAATACCTTTTCCCGTATATTTTTTCCTTAAAAGATTCAAGGAAATTCTCTCCCTACGCTTCTTCACTTTATAAATTTTAACAATTAAGTCCAAAATCCAATTTTCTTTGTAAATTTTCTTGTCTCTTATTGAAGATCCTGACAAATTACTTAAAATTTCAATTTTAAAGGCAATTTTCTTACAATCACGCACTTATTTACGAACAAATGAGCAAGAAAATGAGATTCCTTGAAGTCAAACAATTAAGGTCATTCCAATATAATGTCAGCAAGTCACTAATTACAGCTATAAATTAGGCCAATAGATTAAAATTTAATTCAAAAATTTCTTCTCGTGAACTTGGTTCAATTGATTAAACAAGTAAGTAAAAAAATGTGGGTGTTACTACAAATACCAGAAATTAAATTAAATGTACAAAAAAACCAAAGAAATTTAAACAAATAAAAAGATAACTAAAAATCGACGTTTCGGTGGTAAGTCTGCCACCGTTATCAAGATAAATTGAATAAAAATAATAAAAATTAACTATTATTAAGGTTTTAAATTTTAAAATTTTTATCTTTTTTTATAATATTCGGAGAACTCTTTGACATTAACTGTCAAATATGTTTGTTTGGTTATAGTGTCATAGTGACATAGATAACTGGTTGCTGGTGTATTTATGGTTTGTATTATAAAAAAGGTAACTAGTTAGTTAATTTTTAGTCTTTCTGAAGATACTTCAGTATCAAGCAAAGGCAACCAAGTGTTATTTAAATTACCTGAAATTGATTCTACACAATACTTTCTTTGATTTTGCGTTTTTGAGAACACTTTTTCTTTGCTAAAATGCTCGAAGCATCCCAGTTTATTTTATTATTGTTATCAAATGCATCTTGGCAGATTTTTGATTTACGAAAATCTGCCAACACGCAAGTGCGTATATATTATTAAATAAAGATAATTTGCTAGCATTAATTTCAGTTAAATAAATAACACTTGATTGGCTTTGCTTGATACTGAAGTATCTTCAGGAAGACTAAAAATTAACCAACTGTTCACCTTTTTGTAATACAAACAATAAATACACCAGCAACCAGTTATCTATGTCACCATGACACTATAACCAAACAAACATATTTGACATTTAATGTCAAAGAGTTCTCAGAATATCATAAAAAAAGATGAAAATTTTAAAAATAAAAACCTTAATAGTAGTTAATTTGTATTTTCATTATTTTTATTCAATTTATCTTGACAACGGTGGCAGACTTGCCACCGAAACGTCGATTTTTAGTTATCTTTTTATTTGTTTAAATTTTTTTGGTTTTATGGTACTTTTAATTTAATTTTTGGCGTGTACCCAAACAATTACCATCCATTAAATGAATCCGCCGAACTATAGAACATATCTTTAATACACATACCAATTTGCGCAGAAATATTCACCCCATTGAAATATGCTCCTATTTTTACAAATTGCGTCGTTTACCATCGTGACTTTAATATTTGCAAACTAAACAAAAGTAGAATATTCTAAGACAGTGTTTTTCTTCTTTTTATGACGCGACCCTCTTAGTAAGAAAAAAATTTTGCGACTCCTGGACCCTTCGTTTTCCTTGTTAAACAAATATTTAAACCATATAACAATTTAATGCACATTATATTTAATATAATAATACATATTAAATTAAATATAAATGCATAATAAAAGTACGTAAAACACATTCTTTTACATCGAATACATTGCCAATTAATAACTATAAAGCAATTTTCGAACATGGTAAACAACCACTGCACTGAAAGAAATTTGCAATGAATAAAATATCTACATCAAGCCAATTAAAAATAATAATTCGTGATTCGAAGTTCTTTTTGAAATTAACTTCTCTTTCTGACCTGCTTAATCATTTAAATATTTTAAATAAAAGTCTTCCAAAAATGAATGGAAATATCATTACTGCAAAAGATAAAATCTATAGCTTAACAGACAAAATTAACTTATGGTGATCCTATACAGGGTGTAATTTAATTGATAGCTTTAAATACAGTGTATGATTCCTTACCTTATTTTATGAAGAAAAAATCATAGGAATATAGGTCCTAAACGTCTTAACTTTTGAGGTACCGGGTGTTAAAATTTTCTTGTTTTAACTTGTTTTAGTGAAAACTGTTCTACGGGATACAAACCCTATATAAATAGGTATTTATTATTTTTGTTACATAATTGCTAATTAAAAATTATAAAATCTAATTTAGAAAAAAGATACCTCAATGCTTCTTTTATGGTCTAAAAATATGCAATTAAGTGAAATTTATTTTTATTATCTTAAACTAAAGAAGATACGGAACAAAATTAAAAGACATTAAAGCAGTATTTTTACTTGCTTAATTTAAAGAAAGGACAAGAATTTTACACACATTCACAATGTTTTTCCTAAAATAAGCCAAGAAATTTTATCTAGTATTTTTAGCAAGCAACTGAATTACAACCTGTACAAAAATCAGTGATTTTTGGCAATTCTTGAAAATTTGCTTTAATTTTTACAAAAGCAAACTTTATTTAAAAAATAGAAAATTTCTAACAAGTGCGCAATGTGCTACTTTACCGCACGCAAAAGCAGTTAGACGAACGAAGCGGAGTTTGAATAAGTTTTAAGTGCGGAAAAGGCACTTTGCGCAAGTGTTAGAAACAATACTTTTTTATGAGTGTTTTAAAAATGTAAGAAAATACATTTATTTTAATTTTAATATTTTTCACTGTCAGATAGTATTGTTCTTAATATAACTACTTTGGGCACGCGAGTAGAAAAATATATATTTTTTACTTTTTGGCGTAGGAGAAAAAAAACTTTATTATGTAGAAATCAGACCTAGAAATCGTGTTGACCTGTGTAACGAACCAACGTGCTATTTTTATTCGCAAGCCTCCGCTTAACGATTTGAACCATACAAAAAATGTCAGACTGAAAAGTAACAAATAACCAGTTCTTTGGTTTCAATCCACACTGTCTCAAAGTAAAAACGGCGACGAAAAATCCCTCGATCAATCTTGTCTTTTGTCGCCTTTTTTTCTTTAAAAATAAATTACATATTAAGAGTGAAAAATCTTCTCGAAAGCTTTAGAAAAGCACCTTTTATTCCTAGAGCTAATTTTTAAGTTCTGGCAAAGCGAAATTGGGTAAAAGTAATATTTTTAAAAGGCAATCTAAAACTTTAGCTTTCTATCTAATTAGTTATACGAGGTGCTATGGAAATACTTTAACATATTAAAATCCCAAGACACCGACGTAAAATTAAAATTAAAAAATAATTGAAGAATTAAAATAGTAAAAACTGGCGGGCACCTATGTCAAATTTTCTTGCTAACCGTATTCGTCTCAGTGGTTCAAACCGTATAAGAAAATGACGATATAACTATAAGAATCAAGCAAATTTAGGTTCTTAAACCGTTGCGTCATAGCCCAATAAACTTTTAGGTTATGATTATGATTTTTATTTTTTATGGTTTAATTGTACTTTAGTTAAATCGAATATACAAATTTATTACTTGCCACATGTATAGCCACGTAAAAAGTTTTAAAAAAATAACCGAAACAAAATTTTTAATGAGTAGGATGCATTCGCCCGCCCGACCAAGATAGCTATATTGTTTTAAAACCATTGTCCCTGATGTATTCAAACACGGTTAAATACGCGACGTAGGTACATGACGTCACCGTTTAACAAAAAAATGTAATGTTTTTAAAATGTTTTGAACCGTATTAACAACAAAAATGGCTCTAATTACTAAAATATTTGATCTTAAAGTGTCTAAGTCAAAACTTGTCGAATTACATACCCGCCACTGTCAGCAATCTCTTTAAATCCTTTGTTTTGATTTTGTTAATATTATTACACATTTTTTATTACCAAAATAAAAATATCATTATTTATCGGTAAAAAATACATTAAACCTATTACAAAATATTTGTACACGCACTAAGAGGTAAATTACAAACAATTTTGTACAAACAATTGAGTTGCAAGCGGCAAAAACAACAATACGGACATTACTGGAAAAATACTTAACAAGTACGGTATTTTTAGATTTATTTTTCGGTAACAAAAATACATAATTAATTATCTAATTTTTAAAATAAAATTTGCACTAAACACTTACAATTATTGCTTTTATTTGTACTTTGTTACCTTAAATTTGATCTGCGCCTTTAATCAGGTGACCCTGCCATTTCCGTGCTCTGTTTGATGTTGTCACGTTGTAAATGACCAAAACATTTTAACTTCATTTGAACATTTCGGTAACGACACCTGTGTGAGCCAAAAAATGTTAGTACTTCATATTTTAAAAAATCCATCGAGCTTTGTTGGGGAGATATTGACCTTCAAAGTTGATGTAAAAATTGTTTTTAATTATAACTTTTGAACTGTTGCCATAATCTTATAATAATGCTTCTTTTAATAGGTTTTATATTTTTTTATTTAATGTATGCATTTTTAGCACTGGTGACAAATTTGATATTTTGCTTTAACTGTTCAATTCCTTTATTATTTTTGTAAAAAAATGGTATACCTTTTTAAATCGATTTCTTGGACCGTTTTTCATAAAATCGCATTCTAAATCCAGACATACCAGCATTTTGTATGTAAGAAAAAAATAATTTTTATGGTAAAATTATTAAAATGTAGTAAAATTATTAAAAACGTAAGCCCCTTAAACTTTATAATAAAGTTAAGAACTGTTTTTTTTGCAATTTAATCATATTTTAAAAAATTTAAAAATGGTATTGCTGGATCTAAAATGCAATTTTATAAAGAAAGGTCAAAGATATTGATTTAAATAAGGTATACCTTTTTGTACAAAAATCATAAAGAAATTAAGCGGTCAAAGCAAAATGTCGAATTTGTCACCAGTGTTAAAAATGTGTTGTTTTTGACTTTGGCATAAGGGATGCAAATAAAATGTTTGTTCTGTTGTAGTATATCGTAGACGTAGTTAAAGACGAGTAAATGGGAGATATTGGGAGCGTCCTTTACCAAAAACCTGCCTTTTTTCTGTTTCATAACTTCTGAAATTTTCGCTAAATAGAGAACATATCTTTCTCCATGCTGACGATTTAACATTTTTGTCATTATATACAGGGTGTTTCCTAACTACGGTACGAAACTTAAGGGGTGCTTTTTATGTCTTCCATTCTGAAATACAGGGCGTTAAGGTTCTTTAAAAGTCGGTATCTTTTAAATATCTTAGGAACCCTTCAACCGATTTGAATAAAAATAAATTAACCGTTTTAAATAAAATTTGTGCCACACTAAAAAAAATTACAAGCGCCTTATTAAATTTAATAACTTCTCCAAGTTTTATTTAAATATAGTTAAAGGGTTCCTAAAATATAAAAAAAAGAACGACTAATTTTGAAAATCTAAACGCCTTGTATCTCAGAATGAAAGCAAGTCCGGACATATGTTTATAAGAACTTTTATTTGTAAAAAGACATAAGAAAGCACCGCCTTTAAGCTCGTACTGTAGTTAGGAAACACACTGTATGTCAAGTGTTTTATCCCATAAAGCGGGTCTTGCTTCCATAAAACTTATAAACAACCCTGTATTTATTTTCTTAGTTGCCAATAAAATAACTTATATATAACTAACGTTTGGCAACATACATACACAAGCCACTGACGACCGATTCGGTTTTTTCCCCGAATTGCCGCATACTGTTTCTAGTGGCAAGAACCGAATGCAAGTTTAAACGAAAGAATCGTTTTCCCGCGTACGGAAGATAATCGCATGGTGTGAATATGCAGCTATAAAATAATGTGCCACTGCGAGATTCGATACTTTTATCGAATCGATAAAATGCCCGAAACCGTACCGTGTGAACGGGCTGTAACGAAGCGCGAGAAAACTATTTTAATATGAAGTACTAACATTATTTTGGCTCACTCTATTACCGCTTTTATTTTTGACCTTACCTTTTTGAATACCCTGTATATTATAAAAATTTACTTTAAAAAGCATAAAAGTTTGCAATAACAGTTTCTTATAAATCTTTTTAACTAATATGTACAATATTTCTGTAAAGTTCAAGTAATCGATATAATAAAAATAAGAATTGTCAATTTCCGTTAAAACAATTTTTTAACTTCAAAAATCTAATTAAACTTGGTACAATAACTTATGTATGCCTTTTGAAAGTTTTTGGGAACACATTTTGTTAAAGGAATCGATTTGCCAGTAGCGGATCATCGTAATATTATTGATTTAACATTAAAAAAACATATTGAGGGTGTTTCTAAACAAATGCGAAACAAACAACAACACTAGGAGGTGAATGTTTGTTCAAAAAAAAAAAAAAAACAGTGGTTTGTTTCATAAACATGGGGTCAAAAGTTAGCCAATCGCATATCGCAAAAATACAAATAAAAAAGTCTTTATTTTTAACACGCTTTTATTAACTTGGGTTGTAACTATCTATCTATCAATCTATCTATCTGGCTGCCTATGTAACGGAATCTTTGAGCCTAATTTTAACCAACTTCCAGCTATTCGATTTCTTTGAAACTTTGCACACGTATTAAGGAAACATGACAATGCAATAATCTGCAAACAGTATCCCGTTATCTTTTTTGGATCGCCGGGAAAAAAAATTCCATTATATTATAAAAACAACACCTAGGTTGCTATCTGTTGGCAACATTTCAAACTTTGCTATTAAATGAAGAAGAAATTTTTAGTGGGTTGCAATATGTTGGCAACGGTCCAAACATTGCCTGGATTGCCATCTGTTGGCAAAATTTCAAACTTTGTTAATTAATGAAGAAGAAATTTTTTAGTGAGTTGCAATCTGTTGGAAAAATTTTTAAAATTTGCTACTTTTGTTAATTAAAAAAATTTTTCGCCATTTTGTCAAGAGTAGCAGAAACTAAAAAATGAAAAATAATTAATAGTTTAAAAAAACTAAAAAACACGCTTTTATATGCAACCGAACTAAAAATTAGAAAATAATTTTTCATTAAAAAAATATTGTCATTTCATAGTAAAAAGCGTGGGGTGATAAATATATTAAATGTTATAATTATTATATTTGCAAATATCTATGATGGAAAAGTTATGAAAAAATAGTAAAATGCACCCCACGCTTTTTACTATGAAATGACAATATTTTTTTTAATGAAAATTATTTTCTAATTTTTAGTTCGGTTGCATATAAAAGCGTGTTTTTTAGTTTTTAAACTATTAATTATTACCTTTAAAAACAAAGAGTTTTGTGTTTAAACGAGTAGATTTTTATAGTATAAATTTTTCCGTCCAAACATGTTTTAATTTACATTTAATTGTTTTATTATTAATTGAGTTTAATAACAAAAAAAAACACATAAGTTAAAAAAGCTTCTAAATAAATTAGACTATACAAAATTAAACTTTTTGATTTCATTACCTAAGTCACTCTTTAGATTTGGTTAGTAAGAGTGATAGGGGTAACCCATTTTAAAAACCAACAAAACCACTTGTATTATTCCTAAAAAGTGCATAAATATTTTAAAAGTGTATTTTTATAATAACAATACTTTCGTAGAATTTTATTACTCTAGTGCTTTTCATTTTTGGGATAAAAAGAAAACTTTTATTTTTGGCCATTTTTTGTACCGCCATATCACCCTAATGGTTAGCTTGAAACTGGTGATAATATACAGGGTAGGACAAACGGTAATATTTTTAGTAATATTATTATTATTATCATATCCCAAGGATAATCAAATTGTCCTACGAACAACGGTTTAGTTATCTAAATGACTGATTTTTTTTAAAAGTCTTTTTATTCTACATATTTAAAACATTTTAAACTTTAAACTTTTTGATAACAGAGGTAAATTTTGTCTTTTTAATGCTTACAGTAAAACTTAGATTAAATACTACCAAAAACACCATAATTTATGAAAAACTCACCTCAGTTATTTAAGTGACTGTTTTTTAAGAGACTGGTTGTCCGACGGACATTTTTAAAAATTTTCATACCTTGGACTCTCTGATAGAACATATGTTATTTTTGGCATTTTTTATGCTTACACTAAGTAGAATTTAAATTAAATACGATATTTAAACCATAATTTAATAAAACATAATAAATACTTACGTATTTCTGTATTTAACATAATAATTTCTTACATATTTCTGCTGGTTGTCCGACAAACACATTTTAAAGCCATCCACTATTTTTTGCAAAACTTGGTCGACTAAGACAGCAGTAATAATAGAAAAAATGACAAAGAGTCGTAATCATTTACCAAGAGTACTGTCTTACCGATAGTGTACACATTAGGCTATTAAAAATTTTGATTTTAAAAAATATCGTGGTTGTCCGACGATCTTACGAAGCGACGGATTAATTTAATTTGAAACATAGCACATGTTTTCTTAAAAAGTAGTATACCCATATATAATTTTTTAAGATTACAGTTTTTAAACAGAAGCGCATTTTAGTAATATGAAGTAAAAGATACTATTATTTCATGGGGACCAAGAGTAAACTTAGAAAATACGTCACTTTGAATTACTTTTAGGAAATAATAAAAAAGCATACCTTTATTAAATAAATAATACAAATATTACTAGTTTTGAATTTGTTTAATTTAAAAATAAATAAAAAGTGATTAATGAAACACTTGAATTTATATTTTTTTTTTGTTTTATACCAGGGTCAGAGTTATTTCGCGCTTGGACAAGTAAAATTTAATGTATCCATATATCTTGTAAATAAGGCACTTTGTTTTTTATTATATTTTTTATCTTTTTGACATCTCACGAAGGCATATGCCTAAATACCAGAGTACCGTGGGTGTCGGGTTAGTAGATGTTTAACCCATCGTTCCCCCTGTTCCGTGAACGTTGTCCAAACATTGAACCATGTAGTTATGCATTTCACAGCACCTTTAGACAACGCGGTAGTGCCACCACGGTTGTTATTTTTAAATAACTACTACTCTAAATATGTCTCCCCCGCTGAGAATTGAACCGGCCACTTCGGGGGAGACGTGCCATAAAAAGATTTTTTAAAGAAAGAAAAAAACCACATTAGGTACATCCAACTTTATTACTTTTGGAAATATAGCTATACAAATTAGGTATTTAGGTAATGTCTAAAGTGCCGCCATTTTGTAGTAGGTGAAAATATTAACTTTATATTTTAGGTTAATAAAGTACTTTTCAGGAACTTAAAAATAATGTGTTATAGATTCCCCTTTCCATTTTCAAAGAGGCGCTCTCTTCGGCCATCTTAAAATCTTCATCTGTATTTATGCATCAATTTTATATACCAAACTGGGTGTATCCCATCTCGGCACCCTTTATTAGGGTCAATTTTATGACACCTTGTCGGACCATTTATAATGATCCAACTCGGCACATAGAACTCCGAGGTAAAAGACATATTAAAGTGTGTATAAGTCTTGGGTTTAATTAAGGTATTTAAAAAAGGACTTGCTTACCAGAACTAATCATTCGTAAGTGTGTATTAGTCTTGGGTTTAATTAAGAATAAAAAAAGATTTGTGTACCAGAACTAACTGAACATTCACAATCATTCAGTTTAAGTCTATTTATTTTGTTTAATCTTTTAAATATTTGCAATTAAGGTACTTTAGTTTTTGTAGTTGTAATAAATGCGTGCCTTCGTAACAACTAATTAATATCACTCGTATTATACAGGGTGTTATTTAATAGATTAGATTAGATTAGAATAGGGCCGGGATAACCCATGCACTGAAGCCGCTCGGCTTATTGTGCGCCCTGTCATTTACGTCTGGGTGATGTCAGCCAGACGGGACCTACAGCTTAACGTGGGTTCCGAACCACGGTCCTATGAGCGACAACTTAAGACCTCGTCCCCACCCAGGGGCACTACTGAACCTACCAACTGAGTGGGGTCCGCATGTCTACGGTTGCGCAGGACACGGCAAAGTGTGTTCCGGCGCCCTGGTCCTTTAGTGGCCTTCAGCGTCGATACATTTTGCACTTTGTCCGTCTGGTGTTGAGCTAACCACTAAATTTCCGACCAACTTATAAATAAGTATTTGGCCTCAGCAGGATTCGAACCCACCTCACGTCCGTGTGCGCTCAACAAACTTAACGCCTTTACACGCTAAGCCATCACCGGACTGTGTTATTTAATAAGTGTCCGATATTTCAGAGAGTGATTTTTCAAGTATTTTTAAGGTAAAAGTTCCTATGAACGTGTGGTCTAGGATGCTTCGCTTTCAAGATAGGTGGGTAGGTAGCAAGGGTGTCAAAGTTTTATTTTTATTTATGTTTTTTCTGCATAATTTCCTAAATAATGCCGATTTCCGAACGAAAATTGGTACCTGGGAATTTTTTGACATGAGAAATTTGAATTTGTTCTTAATTTAGCTCTTACTTGTAGAGGGCGCTAGCCACATGTATATTCTCACTTTCAAAGGCTCATGACTTTTTGTACAACCCTGTATTTACATTTTTGTTAAAAGAAATGGATTCCTTAGTCATTTTTACGTAAAAAAGGTACTCTTATTAGATGACGCTAGGAGCAATCGTTTTCGAAATATTTTGGTTTGGTTTGGTTTGGTTTGAAATCGATGCATGTGTTTTGAAAAAAATGAAACAATTTTGTAAATTAACTTTTTTAATCAACATGAAATATTAAAAAAAATAACAGACGAACACTAAATAAAAACAGGATGAAAAACCAGATCAAAATCACAATAAATGTTGGAAATGCCCACCCCCTGCCTGTAGGCACGCATCCAATCTTATCCTCATTTGACTTTGACACCCTGTATCTTGAAAGCGAAGCATCTTAGACCACACGTTCATAGGAACTTTTTACCTTAAAAATACTTGAAAAATCACTCTCTGAAATATCGGACACTTATTAAATAACACCCTGTATATCTAGTCTTAAGTTTATAAAATGGAAATTACTAGTAAAATAGGCGTATTTTTGTATTTTGTAAGTAATAAATATTGGTTTAAAAACAAGATAACTAACTGTTTTAATAGACATATCTAGATACAAATAATTTCTGTGTCAAGTTGGGCTATGTAGAACAGAGTACCGGCCTACGTATGTGCCGACTTGGGCTTTACTTATTCCATTTACCTGCTTAGTGTGTCAAGTTAAGCATCCCCCAACAATGTGTTTTTTTATTATATTGATCTGATTAAAATATATTAGGGTGAAGGAACATCAAAAAAATGCACTGTATTTATTCTAGTTCGGAAAACGTCTATTTTATTAAACAACAATTTTTAACTGTTTCTTACTTTAAAAATTGTAAAATTTCTTTACTGCGCCTATGGAATTCATTATTAATTGCAAGAAATTGATAATTTTCCAGCAGCTTTTCGTCCTTTCCAAGCTTTAACATAGAACAATTTTAAACAGGAGTTGGAAACGATCAGTCTAGCTCGAAACCTCTTCACGAGCGGCAACGGTGTCACTCAACCGAATGAATTATTATCGTGGTTTTAGATATTTATAACTTTGTCCGTAAATTACGTAACATATACGAAACTAAAACTGTAATAATACATTTTCCATTTAGAAAATCGGATACCGTTGCAAAACAATCCTCAACTTATTATTTAACTTGTTTATTACAAATAAATTATTTATAAATTTATTCGGATTAAATTATGTAATTAAATTGTGTATTTGTACATAATTTTAAGCATTAAAAGATATAAAATGAAAAAAGCTGCTCGATCTTCTAGAACAAAAGTTTAACTCCTATTTTTGAGGTTAGCTATAATACCCCAGTAGTGTTAAGCCCATAGCATGACCTTTCCAAAAAAACACGTTAAGCAGTAGATTTTTAGACTATTTGTACACTATTATAAACATTTACAGCGCTATTTTTTATCAATCAAATTGTTATTTTCGCTGCGATTTCGTGGCAATCCAAGGCTTTTTCAGATGTTTTTTGCTGTGTTCCCTGGCTCAAACAAAGAATTTTAGTTGCGTAACTATGACAATCCAAGTATTTTTTATTTTCTTTGATCTCCTGGGGCACCCCAGCGTTATTTACAATGGGCATTTTTGCCATATACAGGGTGTCCAAGAATATAAAGACAGTCTCTTGGATTTATATAAAACACGTGTACCGATATTTTTTTCCTAAAGCCCCCTTTGCAGAGGTATATATATAAAAAATTCATTAATATGGTAAAAAATACAGCCTTAGTCATTGGTTTCATAAAAATATATCAAACGGTTCACAAGTTATAAGGGGGCGACGGACTTTAGTACCTCACTGTATTAAATTGTTTTTAAGTATTGCCTGCGTTCTACATACATGATTCCTTAAAAAATTCCATGAGAATAATTTTTGATATATTCGCACCCATACGACCTCATTCACTCATTTAGTTTGTGTTTAGTTTTGGCATAAAAATTTCGCACTAAATCTTCCGCAGGCTTAAAATTGGGCTTTATTTAAACATATATATATATATATATATATATATATATATATATATATATATATATATATATATATATATATATATATATATATATATATATATATATATATATATATATATATATGTTAAAGCAAAAGGAAAAAATTCCCTACTGTCTTGGTGTATAATAAAAATATTTTACTCCCTTTAAAGACAGTTAAAAGAAAACGTCCTGCTTTTCTATGCTATCCACCACGACTCTCTCCCCAGACCGGTTTCGCCTGCCTTACAGGACTCCTCAGTGAGGCTGTATCGAGTCGTGGTGAATAGCATAGGAAACCAGCGTCCTCTTATTAGACAAGTTTCGTTGTCCAGCGGTAAGATATTAAATCCTGCCGTTGATGCCCTACTGAAATCGCATTCAGTAAATACGAGCATCAATTGTAGCGGGGTGGCTATGTATGTTAAAGCAAAAAGGAAAAAATTCCCTACTGTCTTGGTGTATAATAAAAATATTTTACTCCCTTTAAAGACAGTTAAAAGAAAACGTCCTGCTTTTCTATGCTATCCACCACGACTCTCTCCCCAGACCGGTTTCGCCTGCCTTACAGGACTCCTCAGTGAGGACGTTTTCTTTTAACTGTCTTTAAAGGGAGTAAAATATTTTTATTATTATATATATATATATATATATATATATATATATATATATATATATATATTAATTTTGCAGAGTTTGTTGACCAGATGCGTTAAATAATATTTTATATTTAATAATTATTATTGACAAATTATATTAAAGCAGCTGAAGGCTAACTAAGTAGTACATGAAACCTGTCCGTAGTAGAAGTTTTCACAACTCTGGCTTGTTTTTTCTGAAAAATTGAATTATCATATAACTATTATATTACAGTGCTTGTCTAAATTTGGGACCCCCTCCTATCTTTGAAATTGTTTGGTATTTTATTCTAAAAATTTAAGGACTTTAGTAAGACAACATAAACCAAATTTTAGACAAAAATTACAGATATAAATGTCTAACTGACAGCTTGGCGCTTATTTTTTGTTGTAGAATCGTTTGGTTTAGTTTGTCGGTTGAGTTACTGGATACCCTGTATGTATGTAGGTAATTTGAATAAAATTGATGCAAACTTTAAAGTCTATATATTGGTGCCTAAACGGTGAGGTTTATCGAATTTAATAAAGAGTACCTTATTTTTAGGTTTTTGATTGTCTATAAAATGGCGCCATCAGCTTTGCGATATCTGTCAAAATAAAAAAGTTATAATGTAAATAAATTTTAAGTTTTAGGTAAAGTGCCCTCTGGCGGTATTTAAAAAAGTACTTTTGTCTTAAAATTTTAGAATTTGCAAAGCTCGATTTGTGTACCAAATATCAACTGGATTAGTTAAAAAATTAAATGCAATATGGCGAAAAAAACAAAATAAAAATTAAACTTTGACGGTTTGTAACTCGAAAACGAATGACATATTGAAAAAAATATATGAAGCTCTACCATTATTTTGTCAAGTAGAATCACCCCCTTAAGTTTCGTGACCAATTTTTGAATCACCCTGTATATTATCAAATGTAAATTCGGCTTTTAAGTTATTTTAATACTATTTTATAACACCCTATATACAGGGTTATTTTTACAGTTGGTATTTTCCTTTTAACACTGTATAAAATGCAAAAAAATAGGAGCATTTTTAAAATAAAATTATATCAAAAAATGCTTTCTTTTGGAGATACAGGGTGTTAAAGTGTTAAGTTAAAAATCCTTCTTTACCAAAACTTTCCTAACACTTAGGATATTTTTAAAAAATTTGATACACTTCCTTTGAGCATTATATTACATTTTTTGCTGTAAAATTGTTTTAAAAATTTTACGAGTGGAGTTTAAACAAGATTTGTATTAAATTTTTGAAGAAAAAATAGTACGCCACTGCTTTTTTAAAATTAGTATTACTTTTAAAATACTAATTTACTTGGGGTTTATTTGGTTTCCTAATATTTTGCCGTACGACGAACGGTTTTGATCTAATAAAATAAAAGCTATTTTGACGCATGGCAAAATCGATAAAATCTCATAGGGTCTTTTGTAAGTGAACTTCGTTTTTATAGTTTATTTGTTTTCTGGGAGTTAAAATTTAAACAAAATAATATTTGACTTTTCCCCACAAGAAAAAAAATAATAATAAAAATTTTAGAAAAATTAAACTTTCTATATACCTACTATAAAGAAGTATTCTGCCCTTGCATAATATAATTAAAGTTAAGATTACTTTAATAGTAGTTTATGTAACAAGTGCATAAGGTGACTTTTTTTTACGAACCGGAAGTTTGACAGCACGAGCCGTGAGGCGAGTGCGGCAATCCCATGTCCCAAGTTTCCACATGTTTTATTTATTTAAACTTATTAATTTTAATTTTTACAGCACAGCCATTATATTTCAACAAAAGTCATAGCCTCCTTATTTTTTAAGAGATAATTTTCCTCTTCAAACCTTCACTTATGATTTAATTTTTAGAAAATTGTATGTGTACTTACATTTCGTAGAAAGAATACTAAAACAGTATAAATTCCTTTTCAATTTTTTAGTAACCCAAATTTATTATTACTATAAATTTTCAATAATTTCTATTTATTTATTTTTTTAAACTGTCAAATTTTAAAACTAGTGACACGTGAACTAAAAGAAATATTGACGACATTAAAGGTAACTTGACCGTTTGGTTTACTCTAACATTGCATAAATTGGTATTAAAGTTTATTGTAGTAAGCATTGAAACAAAACACTAATTCAAAGGGTGAAACAAAGCTTCAAGGTGTTTGTAATACAATAGGTGTTAAAAAAGTTACTTTTTTAACACCTAATGTAGTGTACTAGAATCTTCATGTTAACGATTAAAAAACAGCGTTTTTTAACGGTCGTAAGAAAAAGAAATAAATTAAAGAGTAATGGTCAACTTAAGGAACAGTTGAATTTGCAAAAAATTCATTAAAAAGTAAATTAAAAAAAAAAATTGCGGAAGTTCAATATTTTAGGATTTATTTTATTTTAAATTCAGATAAAATCAACGTTATTGAAACTAGTTGATATCTTGGACGTTTTATGACGTTTTTTAACGGGATTGTCAGATTGGGTGAATATTCTAAAAATTAATCTTAATTTCAGGTCACTTTAAAAATTATAATTTTTCGTCACACTTTTTTACATCCAAATTGCAAGTAATAGTTTTAGAACTGGGCATATAGCACCTTCGGGCATCTTGCTATATGCCCAATACTAACAAACTAACATTATTTTCACTAAATTATCCCTTCTTTCATGAAAAAGGCATTTTTTCTTAAAACTTTAACACCTGGTATCTCCTAAAGAAAGCATTTTTGGACATAAATTTATTTAAAAAATAAATCCTAATTTCTTGCATTTTAAAGCAGTGTTAAAATGAAAGTACCAACCTACAGATTAACTGGGTATTTTAAAATTAATTTTTAATAATTAAACTGTAAATAATACAAAAATCCTAAATATTTTATTTGTCTAGTCTTGCCAACCGCTTCTGTGTAACTTTATTTAATAATTTATTTTTAAGGCCATAGACAATTTAGTGGTTCTCTGAGCAAACCCTAAAGTTTTATGTTATATCAATTTCTTAATTAAAAACTTTCGTGACTTGTAGTAGTAAAACAATCTAAATATCATCTTTCCGGTGTTCGAAGGCGGTTTTCTCGTTCGTATATACTTTTACGAAAATACAGTTTTAATAATTAGCACAAAAAGTATTAATATTAGGAGTATTTGAAGTTGTATATACCATGGAAAAAGTTTATTTTATGCTGCGTGTTTTCGAAAGTTTTTTTTTATCTTTGGACAAACCACGAAGGCTTAAAGCCTAAATACTAACGTACCGTGGGTGTCTTAAGCGAGGTAAGAGGGAGTTTGTTAACACGGGACTTACATAATACTGAAAGCAGGTCATTTTTTAAGCCACCCTGTAACATCCAACATACATATTTTTTGTGAAATTGTATTTGCTCGTCAAGCAAAACTTTATAGGAAGAAACACGTTTTTTAAAAGTAAATAAGAAGAGAAAACAGATAAGATTAAATAAACTAGATAAATTCTAAAAAATATACGGGTAAAAAGGTCTGTACAAAATGATCCCACAAATTCCTTTGTCCAAAACACAACAATCTAACGCAATTTACCTTGGTCAAAGAGTTGACCGTTTTCGAAATACAGGGTGTTTATTTTATTTAAGTTATTTTTAATTTTTTTTAAAGGCACTGGCTAAACGACCGCCGGCGGTTTACCTCAATTACAAGACAAAAACGGCCGGCCGTTTGGCAGTTTTATCTATTAAAGTATATGAAAACCGCCTAAAATGTTAATTAATTTGTTATAACCGGCGGTTTTTACTCAGTTTATCGGTAGTTGCCGCCGTTCGACGGTTTTGTTATTAAAAACTTAGTTAGTTAAAGTTAACCTTAAATATGTATGTTGATCTTTTAGTAGAAGAAAAGCCAAAAGTATTTTAGCTCAAAGAAAAAAAAATCTTTTCATAGAACTGAAACTTAAGTATTCAAAATTAAAGTTTGCATGTATTAAGGGTGTGTGAGTTTTTTATGTCTTTTTTAATTATACACCCTTACTAAGGTGGCAATCCAGCCACGAAATATTAGGATACATACAATAGTGGTTTTATTTGCCTGTCCCCAACCCGCTATACTACTTTAACTTTCCCCAACCCGCTATACTACTTTAACTTTTTTACAAAAGGTGCTGTAAACTAAACTACAATACTTAACCACAAAATCACAAAAATATAAACGCTTACGGCACAGAAAAATAATTAATTACAAAGTTTAGATTAACTTTAACTATTTTTCGGCGGTTTTTACTAGTTTTTGTAAGCAAAATCGCCGGACGGCAGCATCTATAGTTAAAATAAGTAAAAACCGCCGGTAGTAACAATTGAATTAACATATTCGGCGGTTTTCATATATGTAAATATAAAAAACTACCATAAGGCGGTTTTCTTCTTATAATTGAGCTTAACCGCCGGCGGTCGTTTAGCCATTGCCAAAACTAAAACACTATGAGAGCATAACCGACGCTGTTACGACACGTTACAAATCTTATTAAATTTGTTCGTGTATAAAATTATGATAAAAACTGCACGGTGGCTTTCCACCAGCTTTAAAATTTCAGAATAATCCACTTAGCTATTTTGCATTTGTTTTGAATTTCTATATTTAGAAACTTTAGTAACATCACAAAACACTCTCTTTAATTATATTTTGAATTTAATTTAAATAACTAAAATTTAGGGCAGTAGTTTAAAATGGGAATAGACTTTAGGTTTAAACCAACTTCAAAAAGGAGGAGGTTCTCAATTCGCCTGTATGTTTTCTTTTGTGTATGTTACGCGATTACTCCAACGCCTGTTGACCGGGAAAATTTCATTTTTTATTTGAAAGTATAAATGGTGGAGGGGAGGATAACCATCTTTTATGGCGACAAGTTTAAAAAGTGGCCATCGGAATGTAGCAAATTGGGATGGCGCCACAGTCGCCAGTGGAGGGATTTTGGTATTTCTTTCCATTTTTTTGTATCAATCTGTCCTTTTTCATTTTGTATCTCAGTCTAATAATTCATGCTCATTGGTTAAAAATTCTTCTCTGGCTACTGTGGCGCCACCTTAAGATGCTCCTTTCGACGAACACTTTTTAAAACATTCAGATGGTTATCCCCTCCACCATCCATATTTGAAAGAGTGCAGGGTCCACAGATATCTCACATTTAGATACACAGAGCCTAGTTGCCGTTTGTGGATTTTTACGACCTCGCTTAGTAAACAAACTTGAGGCCCACCAGAAGGTTCTTGGTACATGCGCATTAAAAAGTCATGTCCAGTACCGGACTTTCTTTTTAAATCATTAAATAATTTAAAAATCTTAAAATCTCAGTATCTTAATGTGTAAAGAAAGATATTCATTATACAGGTTCAGTTAAATAACATAACATATAGGCAATGTGAGGAAAAAGACAATCTAACTAAATCCCGGCATGTAAACATGCGTGACTAATAGTGCTTGTTTTGTTATTCTTTTGCTTGCCGATGAACCAAACAGCGTTGCTCATATTGTATATTTATGTAATAATTTATATTATTTTACATTTCTTTACGAATATAAATTAGGTTGTGATATAAAAAAATATATCACTGACACGATACGTCAACAGTGAATAAGGACAAAGATTTGCTAAATTATCTTTCAAGAAAAGGTAAACGGATTACCTGGGTCACGTTGTGTGTTATACTTTTACACCATTTCTAATTTTTTTATTTTAAATGATAAGAAAATAATACAAATATTAGTTTGGTATGTTGGAGTTTTAGTTTTCAAATCGGTAATTAGGCTTTGGTTATCTCTTAATATATACAGGGTACGACAAAAAGTGTGATTTAGAAAAAACACCCTGTATATTATTATATTACTGGTAAATAGATCTTTTAAAAAACTTAAAAATAACACTTCATCATATATACTTACCTTTATTACTTTCGAAAATAGGACCATCCAGATCTTAAGTTTTCATACTATATTTACATTTAGCGTATATCACAACCATCATAATTAAATTGCATTAATTTCTTTAAACATTTGTACTTTTTTTCCTTTTGGAATTAATAGAGATACTTACTATAAAGAAATGTTTAGAAAAGATGATGCTTTAAAATCCTATACACTGGTAAAACATTTTGACTATAAACTATTCCTCAGGGTGTTTGAAAATTTCGGTAAAACTGCAACATTGGCTTTACTGTAATACACCCAATCCTATAAAACTTTATGCAATTCCCATATTAAATAATAATCTTAAACAAACTTATTTAAGGTTGAATTTAAACAATTTTTCCTTGTACTGCCTTTTTGTCCGGAAGTGTATCTTTTTATGACTTCTTGGTTTAACATTTATCATTTTATTGCATTCATGACACTCTAAATTAAAAATTAAAAATTAAAAACATTTAATGGTTAGTAAAGTAGAGCAAATGGAGTGTCGTTGTACCCAGAATGTCATTTTCTATTTAAATAGATAAAAATATATCATAAAGTTAAGTTTGTTTGTGGCTTAGCCGGAAGCAATAAAACCCATTGAATACATAAAACAATGCACATTTATGTGATATATCTGTGTACCAAAATTTATTATCCTAAAAATTAAAAAGTTTTAGGGGTAAGCAACCTGCTAGCGATACGGTATAGAAATAAGTACACTTTTATGACTGTTTTTTTAATTGGTAAATATCACATAATATGTACAGGGTGTCCCAACTCTATTTATACACAAAATGTCTTTGCCCCTGTTCAAGACACAAAATAAAACTTTTGATAAGAAATGTTTATTTGAATACACCTTTTTTATTGAAAGTATTAGTTATTACACAAGGTGTTTAAAAAACATAATAACTTGTTTTTAATGGAACACCTTATATATTTTAACAAATTGTAACTCTTTATTAAAATCTACATCAAAAATTTAAAACACAATATAAACACAATATACGTCAATTATTGCTGATTTGTGAGCTAACAGCATGTTGTTAACGGTTTCTTGTGTGGCCTAGGAATAGGAATTAAGTTGTTTTTTTTCTTGAAAATTAGTTAGGATAGGAAGAAAAACAATTAGGCTGTACTATAAGTTGCCTAATTAAAAAAAAAACACAAAAGTCAGTAATGTTAAGTTTTTTGTCAAAAATATTTACTATAGTGCCGTTCGAAAGAACATGATATAATAAGGAGTAAATAACTCTTCTTATACTTTTAATAGCAAACCAAATTACATTCAAATCAGATATTAATAAAAAATACACATTTTAAAAATTAACACTCTATATCTAAAAAAAAACGACATTTCCGGACCTTTATTATTATATACTTTTTTAATAAAATTAGCTAAGGAGTACGCCCTTATTTTTTTTTACCATTTAGGTACATAAATATATACATATAGCAAACATAAAATTTTATGCTAATATGAATATTTTTGTAATAAATTTTAATTAAATAAACACTGCATTTTGTATATAAAAATAAATCTATGGTATAATGCATAAAACTTTTTAATAGCTCACATAAATTTACGACTGGTAACGTCTTATTTGAAATAGCCAATTTTTAGCACCCATAAAATCAAATTTGCGTAAGAAAATACCTTATTTACAAAAATCACTCATCCAAACGGCGTTTTAAACGATGTTTGCCAAATATCGTAAAGTTTTTAGTTTATTTTTAAGTTTATAAGAAAATCACTGATGCAGAATACGCTACAAATTTATTATTTTTTTAAGATAAGTAAGGAAAGTTGGTAGGCGCGCTTGTGGCGGCTTCGGTTGAATCGGCGAGCGTCGATCACCGGAGTTAAGCAGTAAAATGCGCGCCCATAATTTGGATGGGTGTCCGGCGACAGCGGTGTTTCGGGCAGCGGCACACGGTGTTCTGCTTGGGAATGCGGACCGTGCAACAACCATCCAAGTTATGGAATGAATGGTGTGTGAATGAGAAGGAGTAGGGGTCAAGGTACAATAAGCCTTCAGGCTGCAGTGCACCACCTAGGGGGCGGTCGTCGGACCTGGGTGGGATGACCCCGAAAGGGTGAAAAAAAAAAAAAAGGAAAGTTGGTCACCTAAATAAAATATTTATTAAATGTACCTGATAAAACAGGAAGTTGTTTTTGCCGTTGCTCTAAATATATTTAAAGCTTTTGACCACCTCTGTCATGCTGCGCTGATTTAACTAACTTACCTCTTATGTTCTTCCAACTAAACTCTGTTCTTGGCTCTCTATTCTTTCTAATCGATATATCTGTTTGTGGATGGTTACTCTTCAAGCTTTTATCAAGTTAATGTTGGTGTAACTCAGGGCCCAGAACTAGCACTAATTATATTAACAGTTTTACTGACGATAGTACCCTTTACTTCAGTTTTAAAGCTCCCAAACCAATCTCTCACTTGAAAAGCAAACTTAGGGCAACGCAGATATCTTTTTCAAAACTCTACAATGGTAAGAAACCATTTTAGTTAATAGTTAAATACGTCACCAACCCGGTAAAATTAAAAATCAACAAAATTGTCTTTATTTTTTTTGAATATATATTATATATAGTATTAATAAGTTTATTAGAAATTTCACAATTTGCGAGTTCAATCAACTTCACAATATTGCCAGTGCTTATGTGAAAAGCGTCACGATAAATAAATATGGCAACAATAAAACAAGCAATAAAAAAGAGATGTCTTAACTTGTATTTTTTGTGACGTAGACACACTCCAACTACGTCATCGGACTATGCGGCGCTTAAAGAATTTAGCGGGCATTTCCACACATTGCCACATAAAGGCAAATTTTGGCATTATCAAAAAATCTTGCAATTTCCGGAAAAATTTGTAGAAAAGGAATAAAATTTAATCTAATATCGAAAATTGGTTACTTTAGGTTAACATGGCTAAGGGCCTTTTTGATGCATTCAAAACACCATCATATTCTTGGTCGTGAAAAAGTCACTAAATACTCATCCTTTACTTAAAAGTTACCAAGTTCTACAGAGCAAAGACTCCTGTGGTCATTACATATAAAAATAATCTTAACTAGCATGAACACATAATTTTTACAGCCACGGCAGTTGCTAATAATGCTTGGATTTATCTTTTGAAACACAAATTATTTCCTCTATTAATTCATACACTTTGTATGTATCCCAAGTGCGACCCTATCTGGAGTATTGTTCTGATATGTAAGGCATGGCGTTTTCCACAACCCCTAACATTCTTGATTCCCTTTAAAAAAGAGCTGTTGGCCTTACTAATGATTCTTAGCTTACAAAAAATATTTCTTTTTTAACTTATTGGCTGGCTGTAACGCGTTTAAAGGTACTTTTATGGCTTCTGCCCTAAATAATTGTCTAGTATAATTCCTTTTCTTGCAGCGTCCAACAAAAAAATTGTTGTGCCTCACATAACCATCCTGTTGTGTTGAATTGAAAACAGATTTTATTAAATAATAATTAAAATTTACTGAATTAAGTTAAATTTAGTTGAATAAAAGTGATCACTTGTATTTAAAATGCAAAAGTTAATAGCACTTACGATTAACTCGGTAGTGATGTTAGGCTTGTCATAATGTAACTTAACATCATGTTTTAATTATACCGTAATATTTTTAATTTCGCCAAAAACATAAATGTGAAAAAGATGAGACAAGTTTAATACGAAAATTATGCTTGGCTGCGGGCTTCGCAGCAAACAATAATGGAGATCTAAATGAGTGCTCTGTTCTGTACAAAATTCAAATAAGTATGAGATCTTTAAGTAGGTAAGATTTAACCTAGTCAGTTTTTATCAGAATAAAAAACAATATATATATATATATATATATATATATATATATATATATATATATATATATATATATATATATATATACTTTATAAAACAGTTTTCGTTTAGTGATTAGACGTTGGAAGGGAGCTTATACCGGGCTTTCACGTGGAACCCTGCATGGAGTATGTAGAAGACGTTCTGGTGCCCCGAGAAAGATAGGAAACTCACTGCTAAATTAAAAAGGCATCTTTTTTCTGGAGCTAGGCACTGTGAGTGAAGATTCCTATAACCTGATGTTTTTCTGTTTGGTGTACTGCACGAGGTGTTCTTCAATGGCGGAGAATGGAGGCGGGCGCTGCGGGTGACGTCAGTACTGAAAGAAACCGGTTATGCGCGATACCAGTAGCAGCTCTTGGGAAGATGGCCGCAATTTATGCATTTCATAGCTTCGTTATTGACATGTGCTAGGAACTTCTGGGAGCTACAAAGCTCGACCATCCAGAAGTTCTAACACAAAGATCCTGGAAAGCCTATAAGCGGCATCGCTTATATGACCGGAAGGGAGAGAGCTGGCGATTCACTAGCATAAAAGCCATAAACAAGCAAGCAAGCAACTTTTTAAAATGACTGATTTAATAAAAAATCACCAAGTAAAATCTAATCTACTTGAAGATTTCATACATACTTACACTTTGTACAGATCTCCCTTTTTTTGTGGTGAACCAACACCTAAGAAAAATTTAAGTATTAAACTTGGCGTTTTCGCTGCTTGACTTTCTTTTTTTGCTATTGTCTACATTTTTTAAACCCTAGAAATAAATGTGCACATGGCCCATTCATTATCTGCTACCTTTTTAACACGCTAAGTCCAGGCTATATCTATCTGTATCGGTTCAAGGCTGAAAAAAATTAAAATAAACTTTTCTTTATTGTATGGGAACCCCCTAACCCCCTTTTTTACCTTTTTTATTTCAAATGTTTTTTACGCTTACATATAATTACCAAATCTGTTTTACACGCTATTCCTTTTTTGTTTTTTTTTTTTGGGATAAATATTCTTATTATAAAAGTATATAAAGTATTATTAATTATGACTTTTGCGACAATAAACTTCTCATAAAATTAGGAATAAAGCAAAACTTTATTACGCTTGGCAAGCATCTTTTAAGACACTGTTACGATGAACCTTGTTTGTAAATAAGGCGATTGATGGAAAAGATATTGTTTAATGTAAAAGTTTTAATAAAGGACTAACTGTGGTACATTTTAATGTTAGTAAAAAGTTTTGTTACATTTTAGGAAAAAAACCAAATTAAATAGAAATGCCGTAAAAATACACCTTTATTTCCGAAACGGGGAGAAAATAACATTTTATTTCTGTTGACAGATACTAACATTCAACTCTATTAGTTGGAAATACGGGCATCCCAATCAGGTATCTGGATAATAATTAAACTATTGCCATTTTGTAGTTGGTGAAAATATTGACTTTATATTCTAGGGTTATAAAATACTCGTCAGAAGCTTTAAAATAATGTATCACTCGACCCCCTTTCCCATTTAGGAATTTTGGGGTAGGGGTCCTGGGGATCAGGGGGTTGAAGGGGTGCCGTCCAAACTTTTGTAACAAACGTTCCCTCTCAATAAATATCTTGACGTGTTTCGGCAATTTTTCAAATCTGTCTTTTTCAAAGATAACTGAGTGTTAACTTTTTAAATAAACACCATACTAGGTGTTGCTCCGTCGAGCGGGACATAGGGAATCCTATGAAAATTTTAAAGTAGTCAAATATTGGCTCCCCTAATTATTTTAGAAAAAAAATGGCATTAGGATTTATTGAAGAGCACAATAAGTTCCACCCAAAACGAAAATTTGCGCATTTTTCAACCAACCAGTAAAGAGTAAACTGTTTAAATACTTCTGCAACGCAGTATCTCATTATGCACCCTGTACTTTAGAAATCAATAATAAAAACACCATATCGATTTATCAGTGACAATTTAGATCATTAATTTATAATGTCATTGCCAAAACTGAACAATTTTATACGGGAATTTCAAAAGAATCCTCGCATTTTTATTTTAGTTTACAGCTAATTTCAACACATGCACTCACAGTTACGCAAAACAATAAAACAAATTTGTCTACATTTAGAAATTATTTTATGACGAAAATATCAGGATTTAATCAAATGCTCAAATATTTCTCCATTTACTGCCAGACAATAACCCGAACGATTATAAAGCTCATTTCTTAGGTTTGCTAGTTGGTACATCGATATTCTGGCACATTCAGCGGAAATAGCATTCCTTAGCTGGTCTAAATTTTCATATTTTTATTGGTATAAAGCTTAGTTTTTAAATGTCCCTATAGAAAAAAATCGTTTGGCGAAAGATCCAGAGACCTGGCTAGCCAAGATATTTTGCGTGGTTCGGGCCTATGATGTCGTTATTAAATGCGTTGTTCAAGTATTCGCGTTCAGCTCTGGTACTGTGTGCTGGGCAGCCATTTATTTGATACCAAATCTCTTGATTTTCACGAGCAAGGTTGTTCAAAGCAGGCAAAATTTGTTCCTCTAAAAGTTCCAGAAATTACTCCGCATTCAAATTTCGGTCAAGGAAAATGGTCGAAGGATATGGTGGCCGAAAATTCCCGCCAAAACATTAATTTTTGTGTATATTGAGTCCTTGTCTGAACAAATTGATTTTGGTTTTTCTTACTCCAGTACCGGCAATTTTGAATGTTGGGTTCGTTGTTCAATGTAAAAGTGCATTCGTCAGTAGAGCAAATATTTTGTAAAAACCTCTGTCAATGTTTGTCCTCTCCATCATCTCGAAGCAAAATTCCTGTCGTCGTATTTTGTCTTCGTCTCTTAATTCTTGGTGTCTTTCGTAGTTGTAAGCGTGGTATTTACATCTTTTTAAAATTTAAGATATTTTGGTGTGGTCTGCTCCAGTAATATCCTCTAGTTGTCTCGTGCTAATGTTTCCTTCCGCCTCCTCTACACAAAGTATCACGTCTAAATCCCTCTCGTTTTGTACAATTTGTCTCTAATTTTTACGTCGATTTTCTTCACAATTGCAATTATTGATTACTGTGCCTGTAGTTTCAAATTTTTTTATCGTCCGGTCTATTGTCGATTTACTTGGTATTGGCCTATTGCGAAAATAGGCTGCAAACATGTCTGCTACTTTTCGATAACTATTTATCTATTTCTAATAAGGAAAAAGAAAAGAAAACGAAGGAAGACGAAAAACTGAAGTGATTTTTTTGATATAAGTAGTTCATTATTTAAAAATGATGTGACATTGATGTGACAACTTGAGAGTAAAAGGTTAAATAATTTTTCTGGTATTTTATTTTAAACTTTTAATAATACAGGGCGCGTAAGAAGATAGGAGATTTGTAACTTATTTTAGCATTTATCTCTTAGCTGGCGGACTAAGAAGAGCTGAAATTTGTACACTGGGTACAACTTTTCGTGCTCTTTAAAAAATCGTAATAATATTTTCTTTTAAAATAATTAGGGGAGCCAATATTGTATTCAAAATTTACATGGGATTCCTATGTCCCGCTCGACATAGCAACACCCGGTATATGTTACGAACTATTTGCCGATCACTGTATAATTTCTAAAATAGAAATACATACCTTTTAAATTTTAATGCGGCCCTGGAAAACTAGTTGTTAAAACTATTGAGAACCGCTCAGTCGCTTCAAAATAAAATGCGCAAAGGAAAGGAATAATCGTATTATGGAAACAGTTCAGTTTTACGGATTCTTTCTCGACGAAAACCTTTCTATTTTTATTTAGTCTTATCTCCAAAAGCTAAGCGCATCACTTTCAAAGTAAAAATAAATAAAATACTCGCGCACGAATATTTATCTACACAGACTTCCGTGTATTTACAAGAAGAGATAAAAGTGTTAAAGCTAACATTAAAGTTTTTAGTTGTGCTTTAAAATAAGTGAGATGTCTGTGCACCATTCTTTTATTTACCTAGTAAAAACGAAATGCAGTTAAAAAGTGCTAATTAAAAACTCAGTTGTAATATTTGTATAAATAAAATTAATATTAATATTTTTTGGTACTACGTTTTAAAAGTATCGCTATATTAAGCCAATTGCCATCTAAAGAAAATTATTATTTCTAGTTAAATCTAAATAATTTTTAAACCTTTAGAAGGTAGCAACTTGGTTATTATTACAGGGTGTTAATAGATATGCGCATTAAATTTGCCATATAATTCTTTAAATAATTCGAAGACAAAAGGTGGGTTTCTGAAGGCTTCCTATTTAAGATAGAGGGTGTTTAACTTCAAAAATACCTATTACACTTTTTCTTTTAAATAATAACTTAATTAATTATTCAATATTTTTATTTTTGTTTTAACAAACTTGCTTATAAGAAATTATAACACTTAATAAAGGAAACATTATTAATTGTTTTTATAAGGTCCAGGAAATGAACTTAAATGAATTATATACGCAAGATACGAAAAACTATTTTTGCTTACTCTAAAGAAAGTATAAAAATTTTACAAAAGCCAGTGGCGTACATTTTCTTGTCAGTAAGATGCCACTAAATCTAAAAGAAAATGCTAAAAAAAAATAAAATTAAAGATAATAAACAAAACATTTATTGGTCAAGAATCGTTTGGGAAATTTGTTATGCATAGTTATTACACACCTTTTTCATACATTGCATTTCCTAAATTCCCCCCCTTTATTTTTTGAACGGATCAATTTAAAAAGTTAAACTTTGTAAAATTGACAGATGAAAATATCAAGAGTGTGGCTACGCCATCTTGAAAAACAAAAAGTTAAATAGAAAGGGGGGGTCTTGCATTTCACATCATTTTAAAGCTCATGACAAGTACTTATAACCCTAGAATGTAAAGTCAATATATTTTTTTACAAAAGCACTCTGTATATTATATTACCATTAAAAAGAGCTTTTTAAAAAAATACCACATTAAGTACATCCAACTTTATTAGTTTTGAAAATATGGCCATCCAAATCAGATATTTTGGTAGTTTATAAGTACTGCCATTTTGACAAAAATATTACATTAAAAAATTTAAAAAAAACAAAAAAATGTATTGTTAAAACTACCTTATTAAATGTATAACAAAGTAATAAAAGAAGGAAAATTTTTTATTACTTTAATTTTTTATGCAATTAAAATAAGTAGTTACAAAATATCAAATTAGTAATTTTAAATTACCCTATACCCGGTGTCAAAGTGTTTATTAGAAAAGCCATAAGTCTTGCAGCATTACACATATTAAAATGGGACTTGATGTATGGGTAAATTGTGTAAGGAGAAGGAAGTTTTTCGCATATTTTTCACTTTTCAGTAACTTTTGGTCGGAAATGGTGGCTTTTATTTTGAATTTTTAGAAATGGAACACCCTGTATCTTAAAATTATTTTTGGATTCCTTAGACAATTCTAGTTTTTGGTCTGCTTGATTTTTTCAGACCCAGTTTTAACATTGCATCTAGGTGGCCATGATTGGTTGACTTAAATTAATCTAGGAGATCCAGGTGATGTTAGGAAAATACAGGAAAAGTTTTAGTTACCAGCATAAAAGATTAAATAAACTGTCTAGAGTATTATTTTTTAAATGGTAACCCTTTTTAAAACACACATTAAAAAAAGAATACTGACGAATCTAACGATATATAACAAATTTTTTGCCGTTGGATTAAAAATAATAATATAAATAAAAAATTGTGGCCCCCTGATGCAATATTACAAATGGCTTTTAAAGAGTCAAGTAGGGGTAAAAGATTTTTAAAATTTCAAACTCCTATTTAGAATTGTCTCAGGAGTTCAACAATGTTAAAATATACAGAGTGTTCTATTTAAAAATTTAAACTGAAGCTATTTCCGGTTAAACCGGATGTAACCAGAAAATCAGAAATGTGCAAAAACTCTCTCTTTACCAATTACCCATACCAAGTTTCATTCTGATATATCTAATACTCCAGAAGTTATGGCTTGTTTAATGGATTCGTTGACACCCGGTATATTATAGAATATTTTTTAACACTGTATTTAATTTTTACTAAATTGTAAATAATATTTTTTAAAGATTTTTTTTACGTTTTAAGTTAACCTAAATTTTTCCTAGGAACTATAACCCATAAAATTTTATTATACTCGTACACCCTTCAGATCCTACGGCGATTTTTACTGTAGCTTTTAATATTTTAAATATAACAATTTTTTTGTAAAAATACCTTTTTCTAAATATTATAAACAGAAACAATAAATTTACCAGGTATAGCTATGTCCATCCACGAACATACTGTATATTCTGGTCCTAATTAACGTCTTTTAACAAAAAAGTTATGGGTATTTTATAAATAGAATGGGTTTTTAAATAAGGTAATTTTGATATACACTCGCATTTGAGTTATAATGAAAATTTTACAGAAAGAAATAAAACCACCAAATTTAGGACCACGTTATTTCTAAAACTTTAACGTCAAAAGATTTTAAAATAGTAACGTAGCCCAACTTTCAAATTTTAGTTATTCCAGTACCTATCCAAAATGAGAATTTGGTTAAAATACTGGATCTAGGTTCTTTTAATGGAAAGGCTAAGGTTAATTTATCTTGGACGACTTGCTAATGTTGGTGTAATAATCCTAAAATGTACTAAATTATACCAATAATATTGCAAAAAAAAACAACATTTTTAAGACTAAAAATAATCTTTGCACATGACTTTTTATAGTAATTTGGGACAAAAAGATTAATAATAAATTAAAGCAGTTTGCAAAAGCTAGAATAACCCCGTTATACAGGGTATAACAGAATATTGTTAGAAAAATTTAAGGGCAGATCTACTACAAAAATATGAAATATGTTTTAATAATCCGCATTAGCAGAGTAATATATTACTAGCGTAATCACATTTAAGTCCACTGGAGTCCTAAGCGACAACTTAAGGAATATTTCTAAAAGGAAAGGGTACGCCACTGCATGTATAATTGTGTATAAAACGTTTGTGCTATCTTTAAATTAATCAAATAAAAATAATTCCCTTATATCTGTTAATTTTTTTATATATCTTGTTAAGTTTAATAGAAAAAAGTGTGATTTACTTAATTGCATATTTTTAGACTATAAAACAAGCATTGCGGATTTTTTTAACAAATTGGTTTTTTATTTTTTTATTAACAATAAATACCTGTGAAAAAAGGGTTTATATTAAGTCAAACAATCCGCCATATGAATAAAAATAAGTAAATACTCATAAGCATGAAGTAGAGGCAAAAGCAATTGTTTAGAGCAAAAAAAATGAAGAAAAAGCAATTGCTTTATTCAATTTAAATAATCATTACTTTATACTTGAAAGCAAGTACTTTGTAAAAACAAGTAAAAAATGCTCATAATTAAAGTGTTAGAAATTCATACACATGCTGGGTGATTCTCACAGGAGCGCCCCAATAACTTTTAACCTTTTAAGATAAAATAGTTAAACTTGGTATTTCGTTATTAGATATAGTTGTGGATTGATTAATGTATTTGCTGGTTTTTATTTTTTCGGTTTAACCGAGAATGGCTGCTACTTATTACTTAAATGACATACTACTGAAGTTTTGAATGGCATCACCGATATATTTTATTTTATAGAATATAACATTCTGAATACAATTACACCTAACATGTCACTTTTTGACACTTCTGCTGTCAATAATACATATTTTTTAATTTTACTCTAGAGTGCCATAATTAATCTACAACGGTTAATTTTAGGTCAAGTGGCCTTGCAGAAATTAAATTATTTTTTAAAATTTTCTATGACTTCTTACAGCGGAGTAAAAGTTTGCAAAATTCTATTTACGGTCATAACTCCATTTTCTTAATATAAAGATGGGGCTTGCCTGCCTTAAAAACATTTTATTTCGAATAATATATTATTCGGGATTTTAAGAAAGGTTTTTTTTAAAGCATGTAAGAAAATGAATTGATACCAACCATTACACTAAATGATATATTGATTTATGACAACATTAATTTACTATGTGCTCTGTTAAAGAATCTTTTTACATCCTACATAATTATATGTAGTTCTTAGCTAACCACTTCAGATATTTCTCTTTAAACCAGGACAAACTTTTAAAAGGACTTGTTTGCAGTGTACACTGTTGCTTTAGTATTTTTCATTTCGGAGATATATCATATCAGCCAGTTTTACTTTAAATTAAGCAACTGTGTGAAAACAAAAGAGCGGAATTCTAACATGAGAGCTCTGATGCTATTAAATAGCAGCATCACTTTTCTATAAGTACATTCTCGCACTTGTAAGCAAATGCTTGACTAAATTTATACAATTAAAGAAAATCCTTTCATATCATGAGTATTGCTTATACTTTTAAGCAAAAGCATTTACTTACAATTTTATTCATACACCGTAAACTATTAACTTAATTTTGTAAGTATAAGCACTTGCTTTTGTTTATTCATATAACTCAATGTTTACTAAAATAAATGTTTATAATTTTATTTTCATTTTTTTAAAAGTATTTCTAGAAACAAAAAATTTGCAGGCCCATGTTTATATAGACTTTTCTTTATGTATATTCTGATTTAAAATAACCCTTAAATTTTTTTAACAAACTTTTGTAATACCCTGTATACAATGGATAGTGATGTGGTATACTAATTTAAAACGGTAAAATCAATAATTTATCAGCCTATTATATCTCCCTGACGTAAACCGATAGTTGCGATATTTCTGCTGCATAGGTAAAAAAGTATTTAAAAATAAAATATACATTATTGATTTACTGATTTACCATAATACCATTTTTTTATACAAGTGAACAATAATTGTTTATAAGAGTTTTGTAAAATTATATAAATGAAAATTATTTAAAGTTTTTAAATTATATTTTATATTATATCTATACAGGCTGTTACAAATTGGAGGGCACCATTGGGATCTCGTCAACGGTAAGAGATACAGAGTTCGTTAAATAGGAAAAATTTGGGCATTTTTATGCTATGCTTAACAATTAACAAACGTTCAAAAAATTTAAAAAATTGCAGTAATTCCGAAATTATCTGGAAAGCACCAAAATTTGGCAAAACAGATTTTATTTTTTCTTACTTCATATGAAGAGGTATTTTATAACAAATGTCACATTGTTAGTGCTATTTTTTTTTGTTCTATAAAATTATGTCATCAAGTTTTATATTTACTGTTTAAACCTTGCTTTTTAAATGGGCGAAATATTTGGTTTTAAACTTAATAAACTTGAATTCTTATTTCAATTCCAAAACATTTATGCGACGTTGACGAAAAATTATAAATAATGGTTTTTGGTTTGAAACGTCACATAAATGTAAAGTGTGATATGTGGTTGAATTCAGAATTAAAATTTGAGTTTATTAGGTGTTAAACCAAGTATATTTTTCCATTTAAAAATACAAAGTTAATTATGGCGGCTCAAAGACAAAACGTCGAAGCATACATTTTATATTATTAGGAAACAGCAGTGGCAATGACAATATGACATGTGTTTTAAAATATTTCTTTTAATAAATAAATGAAAAAACTGCTTCGCAAAATTTTGATTTTTTCCAGATTATTCCGGAATGGATGCAAATTTTTAAAAGATTTAAAACGTAATATTGTCAGGCACAAAAATACACAACCTTTTCCCAATTTAATCAACCCTGTTTCTCCTTTGGTTTCCATGAACCTAATGGTGGCCTTTGAATTTGTAACAGCCTTGTGTAAGTTTTTACCTGGTAAAAAAAACTATAGTTTTAATGTATTTAAAAATGTTGGCTTAAAAATTACTATAATTTTTAAGTGATATCTTAAATAAAATTTAAAAAAATATATAAATTCACATAATAAAAACGGTATGTCATACGTATCACAATTTAAAAAATAAAATTGTGAGTCATATTAAGCCCAGTGGTATGGAACATAAATAGCTTACCATAGCTTATAATTTTATTATTTTTATTATTTGCGTATTTTTATTATATATAGATTATTACAAATTCAATGCATTAGCATTGCCATCTTAATAATTATAAGAAATAATGACTTGGTTAAATTAAATCAAAGTTGCATGTCCCAATGCTAAATAATTCGGCAGAGAAAAATTTAGAAATTTTCGGGTACTTCCGGAGATATGTGAAAAAACCGAAATATTCAAATATCCATTTTATTTTTAAGGCCCTGTAAGTGATCGTTTTAGAAAACCAATAGAACTTTCTTAAGGTACTTTTTATGATTTTCAGAATTTTTTCGGATACGACGTTTTTTTCTATCATCATCCTGGTCAGTATTTTAAAAAAATTAGGAAGCTTAAAAACAAAACATCGTATCAAAAAAAATATACTTTCTTAAAGAGCCTAAAAAGATGATTAAGAAAGTGCTATTGTTTTTCAAAATAATCACTAACAGGGCCTTCAAAAATAAGAAGGATAATTGAATTTTTCGGTTTTTTCCAGACATCTCCGTAACCGAATTTTTTTAATTTTGCTTTGCCCAATTATTAACCATTAGGATGCGCAACTTTGCCTTAATTTAACCAATTCTTTGTTTCCTATAATTATCGAGATAGCAATGCTAATGCATCGAGTTTGTAACACCCTGTATATATTTTTTCTATTGATTGGAAAACCAAAAAAATAAGGTTATAAGTTGGAATAGCAGAAAACCTGCTCTTGAACATATTAAAACAATTTAAACAAGATAATATTTGGAAAAATAAAATAATATTTTAACAATTTTTGGGGTTCTACTTTGGCATAGCACCAATTGCAAAAAATGACTCATTTAATACAATGCCATATTTTAAAGTTATTTTAATATAACTTTTTGTCAACAAAATATTTTGTACTAACAATTTACAGTCCTAATGGTCTAAGAAAACCATTACCGTCAGAGCAAAATGACTGAAAGAAGAACAGCTTAAAAACAAGTGATCGTTGTGATTTAAATTGTGACACTTTCAACAGATTTAATTAACAAAGTTAAAAGGATTTGCAAGTAAAAACGGCGGGTTACAGGAGATTGCCAGCAATTAGGGTTAGTATAAAAAATTCTTTTAGCAGCTTTAAAATAGCAAGTTTTATAATTATTTTTTCCACTTTTTATGTCTTAATAAATACAGTGACCGGCAAAAGTTTGTAGTGGAAATTTTGGTTTATGTATAATATCCTATACCTAGGTTTGGTGGAATTATACAATATGCTCCAAAAACAGAGATCTATATTAAACTTTTCTTTTAATGAAGCATCCTGTATATTGGATCAGTTTTAAATTGTAACAGTAAAAATAACGGTATTTTTATCAGCTATACCCATACCAAAAATGGAAGGTTTTTAATATATTATATATAGATAAAAAAAAATGACAAAAATAGTTATATCCTACCTTACTTACGCTTGACTTTAGATAAGATTGCAAGAATATTAACTGTACCATTACCTATATTTATTTTATGGTAAATTTTTAAGCTCGCGTCCATGCACAAACATAAAATTTAAATGAATATTATTTTGAACCAATTTGGTGTAAAATTTTCTTACCGATTACTACAGGTTCTTAAATTATTCCAGAAAATGTTTTCTTGCTTACGAATATTTTAAGAAAGTTCTTCTTCGCCTGCGACTCGGAATAAGTTTCAAAATATTCGTGTCTTTAAAAAAATTCCGGAAATAAAGTAGGAACTAGTGGTATAGCAAGTGAAAATACTTTATTGGCCGGCTAGTGCGTTTGACAAACCCATGGTTTGTCGCCACATTTGACACATTTCCCATCATGCATTGCATGATTGAAATACCTTTTTGTACGTTATCTTAGTTGTACTAAAAGTCTTTAATAGGATAAAACGTTCCTGCCATTAGGTTAACCAAAAAGGAAATAGTATAAGGTAGTTTTGATATTGTAGTTTTTAAAATGTAAACAGTTACTATATATACAGGATGTCAGGTAAGTAAACGATAATACCAAAGGGGCTGATAGAACAGCTCATAAGCATTCAAGAAAACATAAAATGACCTTAGTTAAAAATCGGTGGTTTTCGAGATATTGGCACTTGAAATTCCTTAAAATCGTCTTCCTTGATCAGATTTTTTAAACATTACACCTTAAATAAGTATTATTTTTAAATTTTAATTTCAGTTTTGTAGCACTGAATACTTATTTTTTTATTAAGGACCAACATTAAACTAAAAGTGTTCTTCAAAAAATCTTCAGTGTGTCCACGGATAGGCACAACTTCAGCGAAGCACACAGGGTCATCCAACAAGGACTGAATCGGGGGCTTAATTTTAACTTTCCCTGTATTTTTCAAAAAATCCAAGATAGCACTTTGGCGTAACTTTTTATGCTCTTTTTGAAAATAGTACTTCGAAAAAAAATGGACTCCGAAACAAAAGAGTTACGGCATGCCCAACTTTGTTTTTAAATGGAATGCCCACTTTTTATTTCATATTTGAAAGAGGCTATCTTTTTACGTAAAGCTGCTATATATTTTATTTATTTATCTTATTTAAACATGCTATTTTTTTCCTAAAGAAAATGATCAAATTTGGTTTCGCGCCAAAGAATAATACTAAATTATCACCTGTGTGGGTACCCTACACCTGTATAACCTATAATCGTGGAGTGTTTGTCACTGTCTAGCTATATTTATTATTTGTTTGTAAATAAAATTGCTCAAAATGAAATACTCATTAGAGGACCGATCTACAAATTATTGCCCTATTTTTACTACATGCCAAAGAGAGACGACCACGAGAGACTAAACGTAGATATTTTGCTGCCGTGCCAAAGAAACATATCAATAAGCACAATTTTAAGAATAAAAGAATTGTTTGAAGAGACAAAATCGTTTACAGGACAAAGAAAAAACTATGCCAAGACGAAGAAGATTACGGGAAAGATTCTATTATAAATTATTTCCACTATATCAGCCCTAATGATTTCGATTTCCGTACCATGATTCGAGATGTTCAGTATGGTTTTACAAGAAGAAATGTTAGCTACGGAACAGTCCATAGAACATTAATAAAAATAAGATGTTCCCATTCGCATCCTTCCCGTTCAAAAATATCACCGCAGCAAAAAGAATCTCGATTTAGGATTTGTTGCAGCAAATTCTAATTAAGAGAGCAAGATCATGACCCAGACCTTTTTAAAAAACTTATGGACGGATGAAGCTTGTTTTACAACTTCTGGCAAGGTTTAACCGCCATAATAAACATCACTGGACTCAAAATCCTAGAAAATTTCTTTGGAAATACAAAAAAGCAAGGTAGAACTTCCACATTAATGTTTGGTGCGGAATGTTAAATACCAAAATTTTGGGTCCAATATTTTATCACGGAACGTTAACTGGTCAAAGGTACCATAATTTTTGGAAAACGAAATCGAAAATCTTTTAGAAGAACTGCACTCTGGAAACCTACCGTTCAATCATTTGGCAACAGGACGGAGCACCTCCCCACACTACCCAGGCTGTTGTTAATTTTTTAAAATGAGCGGTATACTGAATGGATTGGACGAAATGGAACAGTTGCTTAGCCACCAAATAGTCCAGAGCTTTTCACTTTTGGACTCATTTCTTTGGGGTCACCTTAAAATGTAGCCTACCACCAAAGAAACGAAAATATTGAAGAAATAAGAGACAAAATTGTAAACGAAGTTCGTAGATTAAATGATGAAAACCATATTTTAGCGGCCAGTTTAGAACGACTTCAGAGAGCGTATCAATGTTGTTTTGAAAATAATGGGGGACACATTCAACATTTAAGTTATTAGTGACCAGTATGAAGCCCAATTATTGACATTTATTTTATTAAACTTCTTTTTTGTTAAATAGCCAATTTGTTGTCGGTTTAAAATTATATATAAATCGAGATTCTTGAGACTTCTGTTTTGTTGTATTTTTTGTATAATTTAGTGTAAATAATCATTTTTAAACGTTTTAATAAATATTTCCCCTTTAATAAATACTTTAATTTAATTACTTGACTTTTCTTTCTGAAACATAACTGGTATGACACTAACAGATATTCAGCAGGTGTAGGTTTTACCTAGTAGGTAGGTAATTTTTACCTTATATCGGCGGGAAAAAATTTGGAAATACGATAATTTCTTCTGAAAAATAAACATATTTAAATAAGATAAATAAATAAAATATATAGCAGCTTTTACGTAAAAAGATAGCCTCTTTTCAAATATGAAATAAAAAGTGGGGCATTCCATTTAAAAAAACAAAGTTGCATGCCGTAACTCTTTTGTTTCGGAGTCCATTTTTTTCGAAGTACTATTTTCAAAAAGAGCATAAAAAGTTACGCCAAACTGCTATCTTGGATTTTTGAAAAATACAGGGAAAGTTAAAATTAAGCCCCTGTTCAGTCCTTGTTGGATGACCCTGTACATGTAACTTTTTTATATTTCAGATTTTGCAAAAAGTTATTCTTCATAAAAACTTAAGCTTTATCTGACATAGCAAAAGTATTAATAAAAATCACCGTAAAAATATTATAAAGTACCAATATTTCGATAACAATCGATTTTTACTAAGGTCATTTTGATGTTTTTGGACGCCTATGAGTTGCTTTACCAGTCCTTTCAACATTATCGTCGACTTTTCCGGACACCCTGTATATTTTAAGATCTATTAAATGCAAAAACCTTTCTTGATAAACTATCCTGAAAAACATCGTCACTGGCACTCAATTTTGTTTTGCCCAAAGTTTTCAACAAACAAAAATAAAACATGTAACAAAATGTAAATAGAATAATAAAAACAACCCTGAGGACTACCGTAAAATAAAGTTATCGTTGGATACACAGACCATGACACTGTAAACATTTTAGTTTAACTAAGTCTAAAGTTTAGGCGGTTTATTTTACAACAGCTGGTTATACGAGATGACCGTTTTCTTTTATGCTAGCAGTTTTTTACTTATACAATAATAGGTAAAAAATTTAATTTCTGAGACAAATCTAAGTAAGAATGTGACATTTTAAAAAGTTGTAAGCCTACTTGATTTTTTAAGTGCCATTTTTAATATTGCATCTAGCTAGCCATGATTGGACGCAAATTAATATAGTGACCCTAGATGATGAATAATATAATCGCAAAGTTTTAGTAGCTAATATGAAAGATAGAAATAAAACAATTTGGTAAATGTGATCGGATTAAAAATAACGTTATAAATAAAGGATCATAGCCACCTAGATGCAATATTACAAATGGCTTTCAAAAAATCAAGTGAGCGTTAAAAACGTTTAAAAATGTTAAATTAGTATTTAAAATTGTCTTAGAATTCCAAAACGTTTAAATATACAGCGTGTTTCATTAAAAATTTGAAATTGGAGTCACTTCCCGTTGAATCAAAAAGTAACTAAAAAGTAAGAAATAGGCGAAAACTATGTTTTCCTACGACCACATGTGAAAATAGTAAATAGCGCACTGTTTTCATGCATAGAAAATGCCTTATATCACACTAGTGTTGCAAAGTACTTTACAACACTAGTGTTGCAAAGTATAATATAAAGCTGTCATCGCTGTCATTGTTATTTTAAATAAATTTGGAGTTATCAGGCTGTAAATGGGATTTACATTGAAAAAGCCATGCAATATTTTTTTAATAAGGACCTTTTTAATTCTTACATAATAAAAAGCGACTAGGTAGGTGATTTTTGATATAAAAATATTGTTAAACAGTATAATATATCGCAGTAAGGAAAAGTATATATCACCCTAGTGATGCAAAGTTTTCAATTGTTTTCTTATTTTTCCGTGAAGACAAACAACTTTTATTGTTTTTTGGTGAATAACTTGTGGTCGTAGGAAAAATAGTGTACCTATATTACTTGTGTGAAAATCACTTTCTTACACGCGTGGGTTTGTCGCACTCGGCTGACGCCTCGTGCAACAATATTCCCACTCGTGTGAAATATGTCATTTTCCACCCTTGTAATGTAATATACTATCTTTTTATACCATTAACTTATACCAAGTTTCATTTTGATATGTCTAATACTCTAAAAGTTATGGCTTGTCTAATAGATTTGTTGACACCCGGTATGTACCCTTGTTAGAAGAGAATAAATAGATTATAATAACTTATTGTTATAAATAGGTCAAGGACGCTCACTTATCTAAGTGGTGCTAGGTATGTTAAATATTTGTTTAAAAAATAATACAATTTAAAAGCCTAAAAATTCCATTTTTATTTTATTTTTAGATATTTTATTTGCTTAGTTACCTCAAGACTTGCCGAGATGATATAAATCAGGCAAACTGATATTTAACGACTGAGAAAACTGGAAGTATTATGTCGTAAACTTAATATTCTACCTGAATTTAGCTATAAAATTTGTCCGTTTATGATTTGATTTATATCTTAAAACTAAATTCTTGTAAAGTTCTAAATACTTTGCTGTTAGTAAGCGATGACAAATTGAAGTTCCACGTAAGTGCTCAAAGTTGCTATATTTCTTTTTAATGGGCCATGCTGGGTTGAATTCTAAGCGTGTTAAACAATACTTTGTATTAAATACTTCTGCCTTTAAAACAAAAGTTTTTTTGTCTCGTCTTGAAAGCATGTTTTTGTTAGGAGTTTTTAGACGAGAAAAAGCTATTTACTCTTTTTAAAAATATCTTATTATTTTTATATTTTTTTTCAAACATCCTTTAAAAATCTTAAAGAGCTTTAAGAAAATGCCACATAAAGTATATCTTACCCTATTACTTTCGAAAATATGGCTATTTAAATCAGGTATTTAGGTTATTTTAAAGTACCGTCATTTCGTAGTAGATAAAGGTATTGACTTAATATTCTAGGCTTATAAAGTACTCGTCAGGAGTTTTAAAATGATGTGCTAAAGACCGCCCTTTTTATTTATTTTTTTGCAATATGGTTTTTTAAAAATATACAAATGATTTGGAAGTTAGAAGGAAGAAATGAGTTTTAACACTATAATAAGTAAGTAAACTAAATAGAAATTGGGTTATGCTATGTTTATCATGTTCAAGGTGTTAATTTAAAAGGTTTATTGCAAATATATAATCTTAAACATTTTTAAAAAATGTTATTTGACATAAATATCGCGTCTTCCCCGCCGGTGGTCGTGTATCAGTTAAAAATAAAGAGAATGGAATTCAAGAAATTAGTACTATTGACATAAATGTGTATTGTTTCGCATATTTAGTTGTATCCCATCACTTCCGCTTTAGCTGGGAATAACCATTTACTTTTCTATTTTAAATAGAGCACCCAATACATTTTTACTTATTTGACCAAAGACGGTTAAAATGACACTACATTTGCTACTTTTTACATCTAACCTCTAAAATGTTTTAATTTTTCTCTGCCATAAACGCGAAAAAAGACAAATTTTAAAATAAGTAGTCACAAAAAATAAATGCATAAATCTTTTGTTTTTAATAGCCACTACAGAGTCGCCTAAAGTTTGCCAAAACGTATTTGTGATCCTAACTCATATTTTTTAAATGGATCAACGGTGGTTCACTATAATAGTTTAGATGAGTACTATATATAATAACATTCAACCAGCACATGTTTTGTGTTTCTTTGGTAACACTCCTAGTGGTTAATAAAAGTTTAAAGTGGAGAAAAAATAGGCAGTATTTAATGAAATAACCAGTAATTCCGTATTGCCCCTTAAGTTCTCTTTTTACCCGGTTAAATACCTCCATCAAATATGAGCTTAGTATACAGGGCCGATCATAAGAAACAAAAATATGTCCATTAGAAGTTGTCGAGCGGGTCAGATTAAAACAGGGTGAGTTAACTACATGCCAAACAGTGTATATTTCACTAATCTGACAATTTAGAGAGTGACGTAAAGAAAACAGAGGGCTACAAAAAAAACGTCAGTTTAATATTTTCAAGCGTGGCTATTTTGAAAAAAATAATTTAGGGATAATGAAAACCTTTATATTACGGTACGACCTGAACGATTTTTACAATCCGAAATAATAATAGTATTTTTTAACATATTTAAAAGTCTATAACCGCTTTCCCCACCGATGAACAGGTATACATTATATAACATTTTTTTCTTCTTATAATCTAAGCTTTGCAACCCAATAAGTATTTTAGACGCTCGAGTAAATTCCACTGATCTCGATGGATTGCCAATGTTATTACCTGCGCGAAACAAAAGTTACATTTCATGGGCGAAAAATCGGGTTTGTGCGCAAGCAAATCAAGGATCTCTATCCGCATTATCGGAAAGAATTTGTCGACGGCGGCGGCGTCCAGAGTAGCTTTCTAGTGACGAAAATTTTTGTGCGTCACGCTCCAGGGCTTACTGGAACGCATCCCCAGACAAGGAAAGAGAGATATATTTTAAAATTTGTTTTTTTAACCTTTCTTGGATTTATAATAATAATCTCTTTTTAATATCTAATTCCATTTTAAACAAATAATTTTAAAAATTCCATCCCTAACCATAAAAAACACGTTTGAAGCACAAAAACCAAGAGAGAGGCTGGTGCATGCGGGGCAAGGAGAAAGAAAAACGGAGTAGTTTAGGTGCATAACACTTTTCGTCACTGGAACGCCATAAAGTAGAACGAAATGCTTCTGAGCTACTCGAGAGCGCTCTATATGCGTCACTGAAAAGCTACTCTGGTTTTCTCTTCGGAGTACGGTAGCTAATGAGCGTCACGGTCAGACCACGGACGGAGGGTACGGGGTGCCGATGTTTGTATTTTCTACGGCTTTTAAGTGCGCATGCTCGTCCTCTGTTTCATTTGTTTACAGTGCGAGGTCGTAAAAATCCGAAAAATGCTTCTTGCCACTGCGGATCTAAATGTAGGTTATCTATGGTAAATCCTTATTAAGCATTGTTGGCTCCCCTACTATTAGCTGTTGCTGTTAAAGAAAAAAATAGTTAACAACGATTTTTATGATTTACTGTTTAGTAAAATATTGATTTTGGGATATCAAATTGTTGGTAAGAAAACATATTTTTTAAATCATTATAGTGAGCCACTCTCGATCTTTTTGAAAGAACTGACCATAAATACGATGTTGCAAACTTTAAACGACCCTGTATAAAAATAAAAGATTATCACATCAATTTTCCCGTGACCACTTGATCCAAAATTTGCCATTTTATCGCATTTATAGCACTCTAAATTTACAATTAAAAATTAAAAATAAATATTAGAGGTTAGATGTCAAAAAGAAACAAAAAAGTGTACTTGTACTCGAAATGTCATTTGCTATTCAAATAGGTAATAACATACTGGGTGTCCCATTTAAAATAATAAGTAAGGGTCGTTTCAGGTCAGTCCGAAAATAATAAGAAACGAGTAAATACGTGCAACATGGCATATTTATTTCACGTACCTACGGATCAAATAATTTTATTAAATTATCTTAAAAAATAAAAACAGTTATACGGTTTAGCCACCGGCCAGGAACACCCGGCACAAGGGTTTTTCAAAATTTATGCATCAAATTAATTTAAATAGCATATTTTACGTCAAAAATAAGCCCTTAATTCCTAAACCTATGTCAGGAAGAGCGCCTCCTTTTAGGGATACAGGGTGTTAAAGTTCTAAAAGAAACTTTTTTATCATAATTTTTAAACCGCTTTAGATATTTGATTGATATTTAATATATTTTTTAACGGTAGCAAAAGTCATTTTTTGTATGTTAAATATTTTTAATAAATTACCAGTCACGTCCTTACCATATTTGTATGGAATATTAAAAAAAAAAAATGGTACATCGCCACTTTTTCCTAAAATAAAAACCATTTTTAAATTCATAATAAATTTAGAACAAATTTGATATCCTCACTTTTCCCAAACAATGCATAGTTTTGCTGCTGTTAAGCAATGACCAAATACCAAATAAATATCTAAAGCGATTTAAAAATTATTATAAAAAAATATTCTTAAAATATTAACACCCTGTATCTCTAAAAGAAGCGTTTCTGGACATTATGTACATATGGGAAGCTGGGGCCTATTTTCGACGTAAAATATGCCATTGAAATTTGATGCATGAATTTTGGAACACCCTGTATTACAAGAAGGAGAATCAGTTTAACCAAGGTGATGTACCCCTAGGACAAGGATAGAAAACCTTTACGTATCAAAGTGCTATTTTTGAAGTGAAATGTTCAGTGACGTGCAATAGAATAATTTTGATTTTCTAGGTACCTCTTTTTTGGTGCCCATTTCATATGATCGTAATTTTTTTTTTTTTGAAAAGTGCTTCATTCCATAATTTTTTTTTAATTTTTATATAAACCTAAATAATTATTAAAGACCTAAAAACGGTGTTTACTTATGAAAATCACCAGAATGCCTTCACCTTCCACCCGTAATGCGTAATGGATGATCCAGGGCCGTTCCTAGGAGACTTGTGCCCTGTGCAACAAAATAATTGGCCTTCCCTAAATGATAAAGAGAATGTAAATTAAGGTATTGTCGCCCCGTGCGAGTGCCAGGAACGGCCCTGGAATAATCAGGGACGTGCCCTAAATATTTTGTTAGACGTGTGCCCTTGGTTCCTCATCCCTGCCCTAGGAGTTGGTATTGAACACTGATCACTGAAACTTTTACAAAGACATATATATACCAATTTAAAATGCAAATTTACCGACTTTAAATCTTGAAACCTGAATGTGTCTCGACATTAACTTAATATTCCACCCAAACTAAGCTAGAAAGTTTGCCCGTTTATAATTTGATTTATTACACGAAACTTATTAACTTTAAAATATACCTCGTAAAGTGTAATAAGACATTTAAGTTTTAAATTAATAATAATTATCGTTGGGTATTAATTTTTATTGGATAAAAGTTGAGTTAGAGTTGGATATGGTTTCTATTTTCCACCAATGACAATTACAAACAATTAAAATGATTAAATAAGAAGGGTAAAACAAAAGTATATGACTTTTAAATGAAATTATCTGTATATTATTGCTAATTTAAACATTTTTCAAAAATCTAGTGAGAAAATACCACATTTATTCAGAGTGTTACAAATATGAAGAAAAGTTTATACAGTGTGTTCCAGAATAGGTGTTACAAGAGAACAAATGGACCATCAATTTTGGAATCCTTAAACGTCCTTTTGGGAAAACTAGTCGCATGGTCCAAAACTAATAAATACAAAATTTGAATTCGATTGTTTATATACAGGACAAGTTATAAAAATTAACTATAAATATGACAAATGAGTAAAGAACCTTTATTTTTAAAAATAGAACAACATTGTAGGAGAAAATGTTGCAGGAAATTAAATTTAATGTCAAAATTTAAAGTCAAAGAGTTAAAGTTAAAAATAAATGTTATTTTTTAAATACTTGGCTTAAGGCTGCAAATTTAAAAAATATATTTAAAATGTTTAAATTTTCCTTTAAATTTGTTGCTCATTATTTAAGTTGTAATTGTAAGTTAAAAAAATTATAATTACATATTTTTTACTCTCATGCTTTAACTTAATACAATTTTGATCTATTTGAGAAAATTAAACTAGTTATCTCCGGGGCATTTTTTATATTTTTAGTTATAATTCGCCCCGTATTATACCAAATGGAGTAAAATTTTGTATAAGGGCTTGATTACATCATGGGGAATCATGAATCTTGTGTCCCTTATTATGGATGCTTTGCATAGTTCATTCTATGCTTCGACCACCTTTTATGATTTCAGTAAGGCCATCGACTGTGTCAGTCACGAGCTGCTTCTGGGAAAATTACAGTGCTACAACTTCTGCAACAGTAACTTATCACTTGTAAAAAGTTTTCTGACTGGAGGGTCTCAGGCGGTTCCTGTGGGGTGTGTGTGTGTATCTAGTGACAGGAAGATTAGTGTTGGAGTACCACAGGGTTCTATATTGGGCCGTCTCGTATTTATAATCTTTATAAATGATCTGCGCAATATTGATCAAACTGCTGAATATACCTTGTTTGCGGATGACACGACCATTGCGTGTGCTGATGTGGCCCTGAAAGTTGCCCGTGAGCTCTCGGGACTGGCACAAGAGAGGGCTAAATGGTGGATTGCTGCAAACAGATTATTTCTAAATCGCAAAAAAACTCAAAACATGATTTTCTCCACAAGAGATATTCCGGATGAAAGCAGGACTGTGCTTGAACAGTGAAATGCTATGGGATGCTCATATCACCCAACTGTGTAATAAACTCAGCAAAAATATCCTTATGCTTAGAAACCTGAGTGAGTGTGTAGCTTCCGAGTTTTAAGGGATGCATACTTTGCTACTGTCCACTCACACATTTCATATGCTGCTATTGCGTGGGGTCATAGCAGCGGTGCTTTTATATGCAACCGAACTAAAAATTAGAAAATAATTTTCATTACAAAGTTTGTCACTTCAGAGTAAAGCGTGGGGTGCATTTTACTATTTTTTCATAACTTTTCCCTCATAGATATTTGCAAATAGAATAATTATAACATTTAATATATTAAGCACCCCACGCTTTTATTCTGAAGTGACAAACTCTTTGTAATGAAAAATTATTTTCTAATTTTAGTTCGGTTGCATATAAAAGCGTGTTTTTTAGTTTTTTTAAACTATTATTTATTTTTCATTTTTAGTTCGATATATCAATTAGTTTTTTAAAAATAAATGCTCCAGTTTATTCACTAAAGAAATTCCTTCGCCATTTTGTCAAGAGACACAGAGGATCTGTAAAGGAATTTATTTATCCTGGCGGTCCTAATCAGGATAACGGGATACTGTTTTTAAATTATTGCATTGTCATCGGTCCTTGATACGTGTGCAAAGTTTCAAAGAAATTGAATCGCTGGAAGTTGAGGTAAGAATTAGGCTCAAAAGATTCCGTTACAAGATAGATAGATAGATAGATAGATAGATAGATAGATAGATAGATAGATAGATAGTTACAACCCAAGCTAATAAAAGGTCTTAATTGCTTTAAGATTTTTTTATACTAAATTAATGAAGGTAATGCCTTAGCATTTTCCTAAAACTTTCTCTATTAAAGGCCAATATAAGTTTTGAGTTCCCAACAGAGCATCTTTAATATCTGTCATAATATATGTTAGCTCTTGGCCGACTATTACATTCTCTTTGGACTATCAGACGCAGTCCTTTGATATAGGAAAATGTCAGCTAACTTGACATGATCAAACATCAAATTATACTTTTTTAATGGTAAGCTGTTCTGCTTGATTTATAAAATTGCAAGAAAATCTTTGTTTTTAAATTCAAAAAGGGTATACATTTTTTTGTAAAATAATTTTAAGGAAAAATATTAATTAAAATAATATTTTAAAAACACAGGTAATTAATATACAGGGCATTCCTTTAATGTCCGCCTTTTTTTTGAACAGATGAAATTAAAAAAGTAAAACTTTGAGTATTTAAAATTAATGCCTAAATACTTTATTTTAAAGTAAAATTGACAAATAAAAATTTCAAGATGGCGGCTGGGCGCCATCTTGGAAAGATGTGCTTTAAAAATCAAAAATGTAAGGTTTACCATGGTTCCTGAGTTGGATGCGACTTAACAGAAAATTAATAAAAATAAAACGTATTAGCCTAATTGTAGATATATTTGATTTCTTTTGCAACGAAGTTAAATGCATCATGTTGGAAACAGTGCCGTAAGTCTGGCCCTGTCTTAATCTTTTAACCAAAATTGGCAAACCTAGAGAAAACATATCCACCTATTTTTTTTTGAAATAAAATAGATATACAACAGATTAAAAGTTATCATTAGTTAAAAAGTGTGCAAGTTTAATTTGGCCCACACTGTACACTGTAGCGCCTTTTCGTTGACCTTGCAGGGTATATCCAAACCCAAAAGAGATAGAACAAATCTGAATGCCCATTTTATTTTAAACAAATTAATTTTAATTTTTAAAACAAATTTAATGGGAAAAGCAAATCATGGCTAACTTGATTCGTTTTAAAGGTACAAAGTGTTTTTCAAATTTTGTCAATTTGGCCAGACACTTGTTACTCGTTTGACATTAGAGATAGAAGAAAAATGTAAATAGAAAAGTTTTAGGGATTTTTACGTAAAATTCAGTGGAGTACCTACATTCTTTCCATTGACTTCTATTTTAAAGTTATAACACAAAGTTGGGTTTTTAAATGAAACACCCTGTATATTTTATTACCAATAGTAAGGTATTCTTAGGAGCTATAAGAAATGCCACACCTAATATATCTATTCCCAATAGTTTCAGAAATATGGCCATGATAAGGTTTTTTAACAAAACATCCTGTATATTATATTACCGTTGCAAAGATATTTCAAAAAGGTTAAAAAAATACCACAATTGATAAATTTATCTTTAATAGTTTTGGAAATATGACCATATAAATCCAAAAATAGTAGATATACGCATTATATGAGCGTCTATATCTCCGACACTGTTGGAAAAAGTAATATTTTATGTAATAAATTTTAAAAGGTCTTAAAAATGTTTTATTAATGTTGATAAAATATATAGGGTGTTTTATTTTAAAAATGCTACTTTTTTTATCAAATTCCGGACGATGGCTATATTTCCGAAACTATTAAAAAAATATATATTAAGTGGGGTATTTTTACGGCTTGTAACAATACTTTTCTATTAGTTATAAAATATACAGGGTGTTCCATAAAAAAATAACAACTTTGTGTTATAAGTTTAAAATCAAATTAATTTCTATATTGCTAATCAGTTTGTTCCAGCTTTTTAGTTTCTCTACCCTGCAAGGTCATCAAAAAGGCGGCATCCTGTACATAGTTACTCACTGGTAAAATAAATAGTTGGTTTTAAATAAAATTGTTGCAGAGTTACGATAAGTAGGATTATATTTTATATATAAAATTGTATTGAACGTGAATAAGTAAGAGACGAAATATTTTCAGTAAAATGTATCTCCTTCTTTTGTATCTAACATAACATGCTTGTCAACAAATAAAAGTGTTTCTGACGTTGGGATAAAATTTATGCGGCGCCTTTTTGCCAGAGTATTTCGATTGAAAGCGTCTAGCAGTGAAAGTATTTTAAGGTATAAACCGCTCCTTATTTGAGAAGCAAATTGACTTAAAACATAAATTGTCTTTTTAAGTTGTTTTTTATGTTTTACAAATTAATATACAAATTCTGGTTAAGACTCCAATCTACATATTAAAATAGTATTATACCTATTCATTTAAAAATGTGTTATTTCGGTTAATAATATAATAATCTTATCGTGATATACCGTTTCTAAAAACAAAAATATATTTTTTTACGACCACATGTGAAAATAGCAAATGTGGAAGAAATATTACCTCAGCGGAAACTGTTTTCTTTTTCTAAAAAAACCCAATGGTGGGGAGCTCAAGAGGGAATTTCGGACTTTACTACATTATGAAGTCAAACAAAGTTTGTATTTCGTGCAAATTTTTATTAAATAGCGTGGCAAAGCGCTATTAATACAAAATTTGCACGAAATACAAACTTTGTTTGACTTCATATTTATCTACGTGCATACAGCCACTACTATATCATTTACTACATTATGGCAGATTAATAAACTGGAGGATACCTTGTACCTGGTTGAATACCTCGAAATATGAGCCCTGTACAGGACCGATCATAAAATACAAAAATATATCCATCAAAAATTGTCAAACGCGTCAGGTTAGGATAAAGTGAGTTAATTACTTGCTAAACAGTGTATATTTCACTAATCTGATTATTTAAGAATGACGTAAGTGTCAGCGGGCTAAAAAAACATTTTTACAGTTTTGAGCGTGGCGATTTTTTTATTTTGTAGAAAATAATTAGGGGATAACAAACGGATATTCCGATTTGATTCGAACGATTTCCGAAATAATGACAATATTTTAAAATCTATAGCCGCTTCCTCCACCGATGAAAATGTATACATTATATAACATTTTCTTCTTCTTATCGTCTAAGCTTTGCCACCTAATAGGTCTTTTTATACCTTTATAAAAGTACGAATTTTGTATATATTTTGATGCTAAGACTCCCTGTTATTACCTGTTTGATTAAAAATGTGTGTATAATGTTGCCAATAATACATAATTTTTTATAAAATTCAGAAAGAGTCCTTATTGTCCTATTTTAAAAAGTGTATATTAATCGTAGGTAGGTATGATTTAAAAATGTTTAGAATTAAAGGGCTTATCGTAAAAACACACTAAACCCCAATTACAAAGTATGGAGTTAATCAATTTTTAAGTTAAAAAAAATACGTTGCTCAAAAATAAACTGAAATACCTTTTAAACACTTAATAAACTTCAAGGGTAATAATACTTAAAAGTTTTTCATCGTCGTTGTCGATTATCAAATTAATAATTTAATATTAATAAATAAGCATATAACAGATTTCTGTAGCTATGTGCCTTATCATTTTTTGGAATAAGCCCCTAAATAATTATTTTTTAAATATGCAGTTTTGTTTAATTATTGTTTTTTTCTGCGATAATTGTAAAAATTTATGTTTGTACATTAGTGTACATTGTGATGTTTTTTGTTTTATTGATAACAACTGCGTAAGGTCTTAAACTGATTAAAAACTTATTTTTATCATTACCAAGTTAAAGAAAAATTAATAATATATAAAATTCAGGTACTTTACTCCTGAGCAAAGATTACATTTTTGACAAAACCTCGTAAATGACTAACTTTAAAAACCTTTACAAAAATACTGCATTTAATATGTCTGTTGTTATTGGGATTTCCACTTTTTTATTTTTATTTTTGTGTATAATTTAAGTCAAAAGAGGAAAATCTTTAAATTAAGACTTGGTATTTTAACAATAATTTTTAGTTCTTTTTTTAATATACAGCGTGTCTTCAGAAGTTCTTAACAAATGGGAAACTTTTTATTATTAATTTTACGAAAAAAGGCATCCTTTATAAAAACTTCTACTTGATGGGAAAATACATTTCCACAAAAATATTTGAAGGTTGGATGTACAGGGTTGACTTAAAAATGACCTGTTTCCAAATTAAAATAGGGGTTATTTTCTAACTACGGTACCCAACTTTAAAGGATGATTTCTTATGTCATTTTATGAAGAAAAGCTCTTATAAACATATGTCCTGAGTTGCTTTGTTTCTGAGATATAGGGCGTTAAATATTTTTTAATGGTCTGTTTGTTTTTAAATATCTTAAATACGAAGCCAGATACAAAATAATAATAAAGGTACCACACTAAATGGTCAATTGCATTTTTAGTTGCGCTGAAGAAAAAAAAATATAAAAGAAACTGCATAAAAGTGCCATTGTGCGTACATTTTCTCTCAATAATATTGGCTGTTGTGCCCACTGTGTACGTCAGTGGCTTTTTATGTAGTTTTTATATTTTTTTCCTTTAAAGCAACTAAAGTGACAACTTTTTAGTAATGTACTTTTTGTATTCGGCTTTGTATTTAAGATATTTAAAAACAAACAGACCTTTAAAAAATATTTAACGCCCTGTATCTCAGAAACGAAGCAACTTCGGACATATGTTTATAGGAACTTTAATTCATATAAATGACCCTTATTTTAATTTGGAAACAAGTCATTTGTAAGCCTAAATTAACAATAAAAAAGTTTCTCATTTGTTAAGAACTTCTGAAGACACGCTGTATATTTAAAATAGTTTTGTTATATAAAAAGTTGTAAATGACATTCTTTACATATTTTTATTTTTAAACATTTATAATATTTTCTTTTAATTTTTTATTTTTATTTAAAAAAACCTTAATTGAAATTGATAAAAAAACCGTTTAATATTAAATAAAATCAGCCTTTTGACTTTAAGTCCAATTTTTTGACGAAACTATCAAGTTGATCAAAAAATTTTTGTCAAACTTCTTGTTTTTTTTGTATACTATTTTTTTAGTTTTACAAATGCTTTTATTAAACTGTCAAATTTCCGATACTATCGTATTTAAATTTTTGAGTAAATTAGTTTTTTTAACTAAACACTATTTTCATTTTTTTTTTAATAACTTTGTGACATAAAAGTTGTTTAAGTTCCTATAAATGCTGATAACAACTAATAGAAAGTGCAAATATTGTTCTCTACTTTTTGTAAAACACTTTTTGTAATGATTTGATCAACTCTAACCCGAGTTCCGCAATATCATTAACCACGGTTAATTTATTAAAAAACAAACTTTACTTATTTATTAAAACTTTTAATAAGAGGCCAAAATGTCATATCTTTTTCGACTAAGTTAAATTAAGCGCTGTGAAAATAAACATATAATTTTTTCGATACAAAGTTTCTTATATCTTTCTGCAAAAATTACTTATATCTTTCTGCAAAAATAATTTGATTTTTTTTTAAATTAAAGTACAATTGTATTAGAAGTTTGACAGTTAAATAAAAGCATCTGTAAAACCAAAAAATTTAGAATACAAAAAATTTGACAATTTTTTCAATAAACTTAATAGTTTTGTTAAAAAATTTAAAAAAAATAGGAAAAAAATATAAATTATATTTTAAAGTTAAATAACCCTGAAACGCGTCGGTTTATTGAAAAATTATAGAAAAGCTGTTTTGTAAAGCGTTTAATTTTATACAGTAAAATAATTTAGTCTAGCATTTTTGATGAACCATTAAAGAGGTATAAAATTCGAAGCTCTCCCATGTTAATCATAAAGGAATCTAAAATTTTGCGAAAATATTATTATTTAGAGTTGCTTTCAAAAATATTTTGTGCATCTTTTTCAATATTATTTTTGATATAATTAAGAAAAAAAAATTAGACTTTTTTAATAAGTCGTAGAAAAAATATATTTTAGAAACCATTTTTTTAAATTCTAGTCCCTTGGCCAGTTATAAAATTTACACTTTTAAAACCTTTTTAGGGTGGATTTCGTTTGACGAGTCTACCACGAATATTTATTCCGCCATATATGGAAGCGCGTTAACCCAGCCTGTCAATGTCAAATGTTTCGGGTGTCGGACCGGGCAAACGCGATACTTTTTTGTCGAGGTTTACCCCAATGTTTTGCATGCAATTTTTAAACATTGTGCTAAAAATCGTAATAATTACAGTAACAAAACCCGCCCAATCCGATACCCAAAACATATCAATGGGCCTTATGGTTTCGTGACTGTAACACCTACAATTTTGGCATAATGTTTAAAAATTGCATGTAAAACACTGTGGTAAACTTGTCCTACAAAAAAGTGACTCGTTTGCCCAGTCCGACAATCCAAACATTTGACATTGACAGGCTGAGTTAAAGCACCGCTTCCATATATGGCGGTGTGAATATTCGTGGTAGACTCTCAAGAACACCCTAAAAGGTTTTAAAAGTGTTAGGTAATTTGCTAGAAACCTGCGGCAACACCGATTTTAACGAAATTTGGTATACAGGGGTTTTGGTGCGCTGATCACGAATCTGAAAGATTTTTTGGCGGAAACGTTTCGTTCTCGAGATATTCATCATCGAAGTCAAATTTGAACTAAGCTTTATTTTCACTATATTCCCCCTTCTTTTGCACACAATTCTTGATTTAAAGCTAAAGTGTCACACAATATTTGATTTTCACCTTTTAAAACCCGTTTTGCTATTTCATTATTTTTGCATTAAATTGCGTTGCTTTTCTTTGATAATGCGGCAACCATACATCACATAGGGCTTCATGGCACACTGGGATTAAAATAAGTCAAAGTATAGCTATGCAATTTATAATGCAAAAATAATGTAAAATACGTAAAAAAACGGGGTTTTAAAAGGTGAAAATCAAATATTGTGTGCCACTTTTGCTTTAAATCAAGAATTGTGTGCAAAAGAAGGGGGAATATTGTAAAAATAGGATTAGTTTAAATTTCAAGTCTGATGGTGAGTATCTCAAGAACGAAAACGTTTCGCCAAAAAATTCTTTCAGATTCGTGATCAGCGCCCCAAAAACCCTGTATACCAAATTTCGTCAAAATCTGAGTTGCCGCAGGTTTCTAGAAAATTACCGAATTTTTTATGGCCCAGGGACTATTTACTTATAACCTAAAAAATCGTCTCTAAAATATTTGTGGTTAATTTTAAAATATCCTTTATAATAATTAAACCCTAAAAATACCATAAAAAATGGTGTTTGTCTGATTTTTTATTTTTAAATATTTAGCAAATTTGAAACTGAAAAAATAACCTGAATAAAAGGTATTTCAATCGTATAAAGCCTACGCATTAAATTTGAATTATTTAAGTTACGCAACAATGTAAACGTCACTCTTCACTGACATCGAAAAAATCAGTTCTTCTCAAACTTTTGAACAGATAACAAGCATGCAGTCGCGGAATTACAAGAAAATTTGCGATTACCGTTCACCTGTTTAGTTAAGAAATTTAACAAAAAAAACTGTAGTATTTCACTCCTAGTTTTTATTTGGTTTGTCCAGACTTATAAGCTTAATTTATGTGAAAGTTTTAGGAAAATAAAAATAGTGGGTGAAAGTTATTTTATATACATAAAAAAATCTTAAACGGCTGCACGTGTTAATATTTATGTTGTATGTGATACGTGCTGGATTATTGGAAGTTATGATATCCAACATTTTGGGTTTTAATCTTAAGGTACGTTTATGTTGCTTTGCCTTTTGCATATAATTATGCAAAATAAAGTATATTTATTAACTAGTGCTAAAAGTGCCACTTTTCCTCACGCGACTACATTTATTAAGTGCGGAAAAGACACTTTGGGAACGATATTTTTCCTACGACCGTAAGAAAAGCATAAAGACACAATTTTATTATAATTTATTTATATTTTAACACAATGTTAGCTAATCTCTACTTGTATTTATTATTATGGTTGATAAATCTACAATTTGTCGGTTAATAGCGAATTAAGGGTGTTTTTTATTGTGTTATCGGTGTCTGCAAAATGTATTTTAAACATGAAGTTTTGGTTAAATTAGAACATTTAATTGCAAAATTAAGTCTGCTCTCAGATTTTATTTATCTTTTATGGTTTCTGAGATAATTAGGAAAAACAAAAATGGTGAATTTTTAACTTTTGCCCGTAGCTTGCAAACTACCAATTTTACGGGTTTTAGGATTACTACTTTATTGAAACACTTTTTTAAGAAGAATTTAATAAAGGTTACAATATTTTTTCCACTTAATTTGTTTTTGAGATATTTACCCAAACCTTGGATTTTCATACGGAGAGCTCTTCAAGAATTTTTTATTGATGTATCACAAGTCTAGGTTTTCAGCTTGCTTAAGCTCTAAAAACGATAATTTTTGTTTATTTGATAGTGGGCTTAGACTAGTCTGCGTAATGGCCGCCCCCCTCTTAACAAAAAACAAATAATACGCATCTTATAATTTAAATAATGTAAATGTCAAAATTAGTGTTTAGAAACGCCTTCAACAAAAATTTAGGTTTTGATAATTTTAAGTATTTGCAAAAAACAAAAATTCTTTATTGCAATTTGTTAATATTTGAATAATTTTTTTTTCTACTTTTCCGCACTAGTGCAGAAACGTAGTGCGGAAAAGTGACACTCTTGGAAACTTTTTCGCACGCGAGTATGAAACATACAGTTTGTAACCAGAATCTGTTTTACGGGTCGCTATGAACTATTCGAGTTTTTAGAAACATGATATTTAAACAAGAAAGGTCTACAGTATTTTTTTTTGGTATAAAGAATGAAAATGAATTTTTTTTGGTATAAAGAATGAAAAAGGAAGTAAATCATAGAGTTCTATTGTTTTTTAAATTTCCGTTAATATATATTAAATTCCAATCCTATTTGTTTGAAACTTTACTTTTTATTTCTTAACCTTTGTTATCATAAATATTTTTAAAAATGTTTTGCAGTTAATTCGCAATGCCACTGATTACAAAGGTCCACAAAATAAAGTAAGTGATCTGTGCTGGTTATCTGGCAAAGATTTTCCTACGTATTTTTTTCCGCAAACTTTGTCGCCGCTAAAAGGGCACTAGCATTTTTTAAATAAAAGGTAGGATATGTAGCACCTTATTTTTAAGGCACTTTAATATTCTTTACGTAACGGCAATTTGTTTTTAAAAATCGGCCAGCCGTTAAAGTCTTAAAACCATTTAAAATTTGGTTTAAAAACAATACAAACAGTAAGGTTTTAAGGGTATTGCCTTATAAGTCCGATACGGCTAGGCCGAATTTTAAAAACAAAGTGGCGTTAGGTTGAGTATTAAATGGCCTTTAAAACGAGGTGCTACATAACACTTCTCTTTATTTAAAAAACAAAATTGCTAGTGCCCCCTTGGGACCAGCAATTCGTTTTTTGGCAGTTTGACCCATCTTTTTGATCTTAGATTTGTGTTTAACGGGAAAAAAATACGTATCTTTGTTTGATACCCAGCACAGACCAGGTTTGTATTTTGTGGACCTGTGTTATTACAATGTTTGTCTTAATTATGGCATACAATACAAATAGAAACATTTTGTTTACACTTTTTTTATCCCTTATTATTTACTTATATGTTACAAGGTGTGTTTACGTAACTTGGCATTAAATGGGAAACCATATTTTATTTTAATTAAAAAAGTTATCCTTGTTAAAAAGTTCTTTATAATGTGTAAGCTAACAAGCAACCATCAGATATCAAATTATATTAGTCATCTACGAGGTTTGGCAAAAAATATGATATTTGGAGTAAAGCATTGGTATTTTTAGTAATTTTGCAAATTAATATAAAAAAATGTTTAGGATTAAAAATAGGTTTTAAATAAATATGAAAACTATTTAATTTACAAGTATTTTCTTAAAATGTTTTTTGGAGGAACGTTTTTTTTTAAGTAACATGTAAAATAAAAACAGGTTTAATTATTAAAAATGTGTGACACTAATGTATTTTTTTATTGTTAGGTACCACCAAAAAATAAAATAAAAATAATTGTTGGCAATAATGAAGGTTGCATATCAAAAATTTATTTTTAAATATATATATTAAAATAGGTTTTTTTTACATTAAGTCGTCGTTTTTCCCTTACAGAAAAAAATAATATAATATACACGGAAAAATGTTTAGATTTTAGCTCTGGGTTTTTGTTTTGCTTTGCCTTGCATTATAAGACAACACAACATCAAGCTTAAATCTAAAGCTTTTTACCTTGTATAATAAATACCAATTTTTACCGCAAATAAACAATTTAGTTGCTCATAATATTTTGTATTATAGTACCCAATATATTTTTATACGACTTGCCATTTGTTAAAAAAAAATTCCCATTTATTTATGACTTTAAATTCTTTTTTTGTTTATTAAAAAATACTAAATTAAAAATTAAAAAGTTAGTAAAGTATTTAATTACCCTGTCTTTTTTTTTTTTTCGGAACGCTATATAATATAGTAAAAGAAATATTTCAATAACTTTTAATTTTTAAGTTATTAGTTTTATAGAACGAGTTTTTTTTTAAGAAATAAAGTTTAATAAAGTTTTAAGTGCAAAGTTCAATATAAAAAGTTAGAAGTCTGATCCATGCAAACTTTAAGAACAACATGATCTATCTCAAGCGGAAGCAAAGTTTTAACCAGCTGTTTTAAAGTTGAGGATTTAATATTTCAGGTTTTGTGTTTCATTTTTTAAACTATTTTTAGTTTTTTACCGTAAAAACTTTTTACTAGTGCCTGGGCCCGTGATGAATTGGGCTTTATAATAATAGTAGGGGAGCCCCCGATGTCAAAGAGACCCATTGGGTTGCAAAGCTTGGACGATAAAAAGAACAAAATGGTATATAATGTATACATTTTCATCGGTGGAGTGAAGCGGCTATACATTTTTAAAAATGTAAAAAAAATATTGTTACTAATTCGGCTTGTTGAAATCATATCGAATTATATATTTTACGTTATCCTTAAACTATACTCTTCAAAATTAAAAAAATAAAAATATCGCCACGCTCGAAAGTGTTAAAATGACTTTTTTTTGTAGTCTTCTGTTTTCTTTACGTCACTTTTAAATTGTCAGATTAGTGAAATATACACTGTTTAGCATGAAGTTAACTTACCCCATCCTACTCTGAAGCGCTTGACAGTTTCTAATGGTTATATTTTTGTTTTTTATGATCGACCCTGTATACGGGGCTCATATTTGTGAGGAATTAACCGGGTACAAGGTGTCCTTTGGTATATTAATTTGCCGCGCTGTAGTAAATCCCGAAATCTTCTCTTGGGCTCCCCTACCATAAGAACCCTTTTTAAACTTTTTTAGGGTTTTTACGAATCTATCACGAATATTCATATCACCATATGGAAGTGGCGCTTTAACCCACCTTGTCAATGTAACGAACGCGTTACTTTTTTTGTCAGACAGACACATTTGAAAATTTGGTAGTCATTTATATAATCTTTTTTTATCTAAAAATGGACAGAGATAGTACTTCTCGAAATGTTGCGGAAATAAATATAATAAATCCGAAAATCTTGTTTTATTATTATTTCCAAAACATTGTCCATCACACTAGGTACATACTTTTAGAAGGTTTTAAAGTGGCTTTATTTTTAAGAAAAAAATAATGAGTATTATATTTTAAGAAAAACAAATTAAGCTACTTTAAAATATTCTAAGAAGTATATCTGAATGTGGTAGACAATGTTTTCGTAATAATATTAATAGAAGAGTTACCTACTTTTATTGTCTTTATTTTATTTATTTGCACAACATTTCGGACAGTGCTATCTCTGTCCGTTTGCTAGTGTAAACTAATGGTTAAAATATAGGTCCAAAATATCTACCTTCCATTAAAATATACAAGTCGTTTTCTTTATGGTCCAAATTGTATTTTTTTAAAATTTCATATTGTCTAAGACTACTTTAAAAAATAGGTTTTAAAGTGGTTTAATTTTTTTCTCGGACACAAAGCTTATAGATAAAAAGATAACACAGAAAAATAAAAAGTTATATTTTTAGATGTTAAGTTAAAAAAATATAAAAAAACTTTTAAAAAATAAGCGAGTCGGCGTCCATAAATTACGAAGGGCATTTAGGGTGGGGGGATGAGGTCGACTTGAATCACACCTAATTTAACCGTGGAGGGAAGGGGGTCTCCACAAATATTACGAAATTTTTTCCCCATATACAGGAAAAAGTAAACAACATTTAAGCAGGTCCTCCCAGGAGAAAGGTATCCTGGTCAAAATTATTTCATTGACAAAATTTCGGTATGAGAAATGTTGTCTTTTTACATGCCTATAAATCTCAGGTAGTTAGGGGGATAGGGAGATGATATTGAAGCAAATCTCACGTAATTTATGGACGCCCCCTTAAGAACTTTTCTAAAAATGTTTGCTGTGATGACCACTCAGAGGCCATTGTAGCCAAACATTTTAATCTACTTGAAGGTAAATAGGGGCCTTATTACCCCAGATAACTCCATCAAATTTAAAATAAATCGGTTTAAAGGGTATTAAAGATTTTACCAGAATATCTTTTTTGTTCAACACTTTTAGAGATACTCCTAAAGCCACCAGTCTATAGGACATTTTTTTAAAAACAAATGTTTTTTTCTTTTAGGAATACAAAAAGAACGGGTCGATGCGTTGTAAAAAAGGAAAAGTGTTTTCCCTGAAATTTCCATTCACCTTTATTTTGGTACAATGCAAATTCGGGATGTAAAAATTTCCCCTTTTGTGTAGTCATGTTTTAAAATGCCTTTAAAACAAGGAAATAAGTTTTTTTCCCTGTTTTTGTGAGTTTCCAATATGTTAACTTTTATTTGCAGAATTAAAATGGTGTTTACTCAATTTTTTTGGCAAAAAATGTACACTTAGGCAAAATTTTGTAAATGAAATCAGAAGATAAATACAAGCAACGGCAAACGTTTTAAAATAATTTAGCTGTTAAGCAAGTGTAAAAGTTATTTAAATTAAAGAATATAAATATGTTTTTACCAAACAAAACTAATTTTAAAGGAAATAATGATCAAGGCAAGTAAGTTAAAGAAAATTTTTAATATAATATATTTAATAATATAATAATTATTTAAATAAATAGTAAAAGAGTGTTAGAATATAAAATTAAATTTAACTAAATTAAATGTTTTTGTCTGTTTTCTAGCAGATTTGGATATTATTTTTTAAAGTATACAATTTTAAAAATGATATTTTTATATAAATTAAAAAAGTAATAACTTTTTATGTTTTTGTTATTATAACCACCCTACATTTATTTTTAACTGTTAACATAAGTTTACTTTCTTTTTTCTAAGAGAAACCTAATCCTGATTTTTGATATTTTTTTTTATATGTTATAAAACTTAAAATAAGTAAAAACTGTTAGAGTAAGGTGTAGGGTTTTATACAATCCGCACAAAAATTATGGCATTTAGTTCAATAAAAAATGCTTTATATTAGGGAAGCTCACGATGTTAAATGGGGATTGACTACTGTTGTTATATCGGCTTGTGGTAATTGTTAGATTATATATTTATCTTTATCCTTGAATTATATCCTTCGAAATAAAAAAGAAAATAGACACTCTCGAGAATAATAAGATAAAGTTTTTTTACAACTTTGTAGCCTTTCGCTTTCTTTACGTCTATCGTAAATTGTCTAATTAGTGGATTTTACACTTTTTAACATGTAATTAATTAACCCTATCTTAGTCTGACGCGCTAGAATTTTTTTTTGTTTTTACTAATCTGATCCTTTATTCTTGGCGGGTGGCCTTATATACGGGACTCACTTAACCGGATACAAGGTAACTTCCTATATGTTAATCTGCCGCGCTGTAGTAATTTCTGAAATCCCCTTTTGAGCTACCCTACTTTTAATTCAAATGGCCATATCTCTTTTATTAATAAAGTTTAATTAGGTTATCAAGGCAACAAATAAATGTTAAGAAGTCTGTAATTTTGAAGTAACCGTTATTATTTGCTATAATTTATAATTCATCCTATAAGGTCATTTAAAGTTTTTGAAAAAAAATTTAAATTTCCAGTACGTTGGGCTGCTGAAAGAAGTAATCAAATGTGTGATTTGATTATACTTTTATTATTTTTGATATTTTCTTTACCGAATTATGTTGATATGTTAATAAGGAAAAAAGATATGCATTTTAAAATTCCGTAGGTTATGTGAACATTTTTATGGAAGTGTGTATGAAATTTTACGTCCAATCTAAGAAATAAATAAAGCATTGGCTAAGCGACCACCGGAGGTTTTGCTTATTTAAAACCGCGGAAAATTATAAATAATTTGTTATTACTGGCGACTTTTACTTATTTCATCGATAGAAGCTGCCGTCCGGCGGTTTTTCTTATAAAAACTATTAAAAACCTCCTAAACATAGTTAAAGTGAATCTAACCTTAATATTTATTTATTTTGCGTGCCGTAAGCGCTTAGTTTTTTGTGGTTTAATTGTTTAATATTGTAGTAGTTTAGTAATAAGCAGCCTTTGGAAAACAAATTTAAGCGGTATAGCGGGATGGGGACAGGCAAATAAAACCACTATTGTATCTATCCTAACGGTTTGTGGCTGGATTGTCACTTTATTTGCCTATGTTTAAGAAAGACACTACAAAATTATTTCGTCACATGGACCCAATATTTTATAACACTAAAAAACACGTTTAAAAAACATTGTCGTGCATGTGTGAAAGACAAAGAAACAACCTATTAGGACGTCATCGTCAGCATTAAAGTCGGCAATAGATGTACCTTAAAATTCTTAAAAAGTAGAAAATTATTTGCCTAAAAATTAAATTTTAAAAAATACCAAAAAATAAAAAAATAGTTATTTATCTATCCGGAATCGAACTCGGGACCTGTCGCTTACGGGTCAACACTCGTAGCTATTAGAGAACTTGAATACACTGTTTAAAACTTAATAATATGCTTAACGAAATAAGCTGTGTTTATGAATTATTTATCTTGCAACTGTTTTTTCTTTTCCTGAGGACTCTAAAGTTTGTTCCACCCTCCATATATGCATACTTTAATTGGTAATTTTAGTTTTAGTTCTATAAAACAATAAGTTTTTTTTTGCTGCTACAATACATCTGGTTTTTTTCCTAAAAGATGTAAATACATATTTTTAAACCTATGAAGAGCTACGACAAAGTCTTTGTAGGTGTCAAATGTGTCTCCAGGTTTCATTTTTGTTTGTTAATCAATATTAAAAATAATATTTAACAATTAAACAAATAAATATTTAAGTAAGGCTAACTTTAACTATTATTTTGAGATGTTCAATATTTTTTATATGCAAAAGCGACTTCTATCGATAAAATAAGTAAAACCGCCGGTAATAACAAATTAATTATAATTTTCTGCAGTTTTTATATACGTAGATATAAAAACCGCTAGATGCCGTTTTTTTTCTTAAAATTGAGCAAGATCGCCGGCGGTTGTTTAGCCAGTGCCAATAAATGATAAATATAATGCTTAATTTAAAATATTAATTTATCCGGTATAACCGGAAGTGCCAGAACTGTAAATATATTTTATTTATATGCCCCCTTTCTGACTTAACAATGTTTTCATAAGTTTTTAAAGTTTTCTTTTGAGATATTAATTACCGCCGCACAATAGAAGGTTTGGGAAAATTTTGAACAAAATTAGATATCTCAGAAAGCATGACTCGAAGATATTTAATGTTTGCACTAAAATGTAGTTAATGTGACTATCTACAAAAAAGAAAGAAAAAAAATGGACCAAAAAAATTATAAGTGCACTATTGTTATTAGACTGGGCCAAAAATACCAAACTTTTTTTTCCAACGATACTGTAAAATAATATTCATGACGACGAAAGAAAAATATCCTGGAATTTTTAGCCCTTAATATTACCATTAAGAGGTGCATCATTAAAATAATTGATTTTTAACAATTATTGTATTTTTATAGTCGCTCTTAAACATTCGTCCAATTCATATTTTTTAAGGAAATTAAATTTTAAATGCTCTTCTGGTAAATTTCCGTAGCACGATCTATTTTCTTGTAATTGCGCCTTAAATACTAAATATTTTTTTAAATTTTGTTACTTAGATTGTAGAGTTTTTAAACTACCATAAATATCAATATCTTTAGAAAACAAAATAATTATTCTCAAGGAAAATTTTATGCTCTACAAAAAGGTCTTTTAACATTTTTCGATAATTTTATTCCTTTTAAAGTTATTCAATCTTGAAATAAATTTACATTTTAATTTCAACATTGAATAACTTTAAAAGGACTGAACGTATCAAAAATTTTAGGATACCTTTTTTGTAAAGCATAAAATTTTCGTTAATAATAATTATTTTGTGTTTTGTCGCAATTTTTGACATGGTTGTATATTTTTGTGTGCGCTTTAAGGCATTTGTATAATTATGAATTTAGTAGTTTATGATTAATACTTATACCTTTTAAAATGTAGAATATTAAATATCGTCGCTGTTATTACGAAGGGACCTATCTCAATATTTGGCGAAAATAAGTTATACCCATTTTTAGACAGGGGCAGACCTTACTTATGATATGACAAACTTTCATATCTAAATATTACACCGTTTATATTTTATGGAACTATAACAATCAGGTGTAACATAGAACCATATAAAAAGTTTTCTTTAAACCGCTCTCCTGAAAAGTTGTAAAATTCAAGATAGTCCCCTTCGTAATAACAGCGACGATATATTCTTGCAAACATATTTAAATTTTACAATATTTTTGAAAACCATAGCGTTATATTTTACTGCCACAAGCTTACACACCTAAATTTTTATGCAATACTATAAAACAACTACTGTAGTTTTTAACTGTATATATTTCTTTTGCGCAAATTTACGCATTTATTTTAAGACCACTTTTTGCATACCTTGTTTGGTGTACACATAAATTTTAAACTAACTTTTTATTAATATATACAGGGTGGCCTACCATATTCGACACGGTCTGTAGGTGGATAACCATAGGGTTTTTAAAAAAAGTGAATAGGGGAACATATAGTAGTCGGATAAGGCCACAATATGAAATTATTTTTGTCTAAACAGGGGGTCTCAAAAAGTGTGGCGTTTTAAAGATATATTTTTTTAATGGAACACCCCATATTTTATTATGGTTTTAGAGTCTACATGAAAAAACAACTAAAGTTTATTAATAGTGCCAAGTATGTAATTTTATTCATTCTTGTAATATTTAATGCTTTTTCAAAATGCGGAGGTGCAATTAAATTAATTTTATTTTAACACTATAAACTCTTTGAACTTTAAAATTTGTTACAGGATTAGAAAAAGTTTGCCCTATCATACACAGGTCATATTGAGATCATATGTTGTACAGGGTGATCAAAACATAATTTCAGTTTTTCAGGAAATCAAATAGCAATGTCTCTTTTACTTTAAATCAAATACACTGAATTTTTTTACACTACATGATGGCAAATAATATACCCTTTTAAATAATGTATGCGTTGCCTATACCAATCTTTTTACTTTTTTAATAAATTCCGTTTTAACATATTTTTTTCCTTATATCTATTTAAATTTAATTACGGTATGATATAGTTATGCCTGTTTACTAAGCCGTTATTGTGGAATGTGGATTTGTCTAAAAATAGCCCAAAATTAAACTGTTACGGCTACTCCTCTTTTATTCTCAAAAAAATATGAACTAATAATTTTACATGCTTTACACAACTAGCTTTAAAAAATGAAGAGGACGATGATGTCTCTGTCGGGGATTGTCCACTCCAAAATCGCCAATAAACGCCAATCTACGAGCAACTTGTCGCCAAGTTGTCTTAGGTCACTTGGGCAACATAATTTTTAAGTCATAAAAATGTTAAATTTTTTTGTAGTTCAAAAAAATGTAAATTAAAAATATGAGAGCTTTGTCATGCTTTTTATTGGATATTGAAGCTGCTTATATAGTTAAGGCCTAGCCTGTAGCTTTTTGTTCTCAGTCTTCCTAAAATAAAAACAAGTAACTAGAATCCCATAATCTTATTATCCGAGTTATTTCCAACTTTTCGGGCAACCTGCCCCACTCTGCAACGCTCTTAACCTCTTGCTTATTTATTTAAAATAATACGTTCAAGTATACCAAATTTTAAATTAATATCTATCTTGGTTTAAAATTTATGTCGCCAAAAGCCAGACAGGCCAATAAAGATGCAAATGGGAATCCGGGTTTTTCATCGTCTTGATATCCCAGCCCATAAAAATCTGCGAAATGAACAAGTTTCGTTTTTTTCTCAAATATTACATTTTTCTTTAAAGAAAGAAGTATACTATAAAGATATTTTATACTGTAAAAAGGTTGTTCATGACGACGAAAAGAAAATTCTGAAATTTTCAGCCCTTAATATTAGAGGTGCATCATTAAAATTAATCTTTTTTAATAATTGTATTTTTATACAAAATCTCGGAATCAGTCACTATTGAACATTTGACCAATTTATATTAGTAGGGAGAGATGAGGCATTTTGCATCCACCGTCCACCGGTGGAGCTTATTATCTCAAGATCTCTGACGTCATTCGAAATTTAGGAATCTTGCGCAACGCGTTATTTAGGGCGTGGTCCCTACTATCTGTCAAACCATAAATGTCATCTGTCACCTGTCAAATGTCACCTGTCACCTGTCATATGTCAAAAATCACGTGGTTAGGAAAATGGCTGCCATGCGTAGGATACTTGCGCTATGGTCATAAATTGATTTGCGCAAACGCGAAAATTCCAAGTCATACCGTTCGGGCACTATCGACTAAAATCGTTATTTAACCTTGATGATGAGTCATTGGCGCGCGGTTTAAATTTTTTAAAAATAGTGTAACGTCATACCTATCGAATAGCGAAAACCGCATGACGCCATCTTTAGCCATAAGGGCGCTACAGCTGTTTAAAATATGGCGAGAGACACCAACCAGCGATTAGGACGGTAACCCTATAGCA